>JAIPRM010012672.1:0-11955 GCA_025469315.1 Stegophylla sp. TES_Ste_2020 | reverse complement strand
GAGAACATCAGTTAGTATTTCAAATACAACGTGAACGTTTCGCATTCTAAATGTAGGACAAAAGATTCTTTTGATCCAAAGAAAAAAAAAATTTACCTTAAAATGTCCTAAAAACTATAAAAATAAACAAATCGTATAGAAATTATTAATAGGTAATTTCTGGCTTAATATGATTAAAGGGTAAGTGGAAGGGGGGGATATAAATATCATTAACATTTCTGTTCGAAACCAATTAAGCTCCTGAAGGTCCTGGGTCCATTCTATTTCTCTTCGTTTCCCTTTCCAGATTTTCTGAATCTCCTTCGAACCGTCTGCTCGTCGATCTACGCCTCTCCTCCTCTGGCGGATGTTGGCTCAGGACCTGTACTTGACCCATACTCACTTCCCTAGCCCTTGTTCCGACAACGTTTCTCGAGCTTTCCGCTTGCGTTGTTGGCCGTTGGTTTGTCACCTCGTAATAATCGTTCCATCTTCTCATCTCTCTCGCTCCCGCCGCCCTAGTAATCCCTCCCGCGAATGCCAACGCCGTTGACGCCACCACTATTGCCCCTATCTTTTCACTCTTCGACAGCGCCTGCCTGAACGCATCCGGATTTCTCTCCATCATTTCCTGTTTAATAATTTCTGCAAGGAATGGCTTTGACAATACGACATTTTTATAATTTAAAATATTAATGCAAAATTGCTCTAAGTTCATCGACGAATTCCACACACTGTCCCACAATTTACCATTGACCATAAAGAAGACAAGGGGATACATCTTATTACTGACTCTTGATAAAGTATCCACGGATACGGGACACCTTTTTATATCTACTTGTAGTATGATAATTCTATCGAATTCGAATTTTTTCAGAATATTCACTATGTATTGATCGTTATACGCAAACGATTTTACCAATATAGGGACAATATTAATATCTCGATTATTATTTGTTGCATGGAAAAACTGTTCGTCGTTGTGGCAACGCTTGACATAAGTAGTGCCCTCGGAATTCCTCTGTTAACAAAAAAAAAAACAAAAAAACTTTAACTCCAAATAAATTGTGGTCAATTAATTTAAGAAATGTAACTTAATTTAATAATAAGATATCTATTAACAGTCAGATCCTTAATAACGCATAGGCATTTATATAGGCACTCCAAGTATTTGTAGAATTTACATATTGAAAATTCCAAAATAGCCATTTTATTTAAACATTTTTGAGTGTAATAGAAAAAAAGAAAGCCGGACATACTTCGCATCATGGATATTCTTCGCTCTTCGTGTCGGATACTCTTGGTGAGTGTGTTGAAAATGACAACTATTAAATTATTAACTACTTCGGTCAAAACCGTTTTTTTGAAGAAATTATTTATCGTTTTTTTTTAAATTCTACACATCCTCAAAAAGTATCTGACCTAAGGATCGAAGAATATTCGTAATGCCAAGTATGTCCGGCTTTCTTGTCTATAATTTTTTAAATATTTTTGATGTATTTTCGTGACTATTTTTATTAGTTGTTGAAAGTTTCAACTTTCTACCTGTGTTATTTTTAATGTTATGTTAAAAAAAGCCGGACATACTTCGCACGATGGGTGTACTTCGCATGACGGGTGGTATGCTCTTGACGGGCGTATTAAATTTTAAAGAAACGATAAATCATTTTTTCAGTAAAACGATTCTGAACAAAGGAAGTTAAGAATATAAGAAAAAAAAAAATGTTCGAAAAATGTCCAAAATTTTTTTTCACATTTTCAAAATTTTCTTGCGCCAAAATCTTTTTTATAGGATTTTCTACACATGTTTAAATTTTCATAAAATTCTGATCTAAAAATGAAAGTATTCGAGTCGTTTTTGTCAAATTTTGCGTAGTTTTTTCCAAAAAAATCATTGAAGAATTGAGAAATTAAAAAAATGACCTCTTTTAAGTACAATCCAGAGGCGAATCAGGTTTCAAAAAGTTATTGATCGAAACTTTTGGACAAGTATTTCTATACAAAAAGTTGTACACAGAAAAAAAAATAAAATAAAAATAAACATCATTGTAAAAACAGAAGCTTCTTCACTTTTTTCAGAATATAAATAAAAATCGAATTTAATGAAAATCGCCGCCAGTTTAAAGCACTGTAATTTTTTAGTTCATGAAAACAATAATAATTGTTTTGAAATTTACAATCAATTTACATTGATTCTAAAACTTACGTTTTAGAATGAAAAAAATTGGAACTTAAGAAATTTTGAAAAACTAAACATGGCCTAATTGTATATTTTGAATTATTTTTTAGATGTTAATTTCGATCCATAAAAATAAATATTTTGTTTTGTTAAAATATTTTTGATAATAAATTAATTCGAGCGCATATTACAATATATCGTTCTTAAAAAAAAAAAAAAAAAAATTGTGTACTTACGAAACACACTGCAACTAAAACGGTTATAAATATTATAATCTTGGACACCATCATATCGCGTAGGCTCGTATTTTACAATTTTATTTTTTTTTTTTTAAATGATTTCGATCACGACGAATTACGATTTTCTTTAAGGGTTTCGATAATTTCTCACACAAAATATTATAATAATTATAATATTAGCATAATATAGTGGCTTACAAAATATGCTCGTGAAATAAATAAGTATTTTGTGCGATGTTTAAGGCAATACGCTATCTTATCGATGGCAAAACATCTGCAATAAAAAATTATTGTACTTTGTAAAAAGAATAATTTTTCGTAACGGCTTTACCATTATTGTTCGAGTATATTAATAATGTTATGGCGACTATTAATATGGTATCGAATGAATAGAAAACATGTGTTATTTTTTTTTTTTTTAGTGGCCCTGAGATGCGAACATTAGTGAATATGAAAAAAATATATGAATACGTAATCTATTACATACAAAATTCAGACGAAACCCGGTTGTTATTTTGCTTTGACGTGTACGCGTTTTATAAGTCATAAACGTTACTGGAGGTGGAGGGAGGGGTTCTCGTTGTAGTTGCATCCAAAAACCACCTATGACGTGAAAATTAGAAATAGGCAAAAACAAAAGGGAGATTCTAAACTAAATGAAATGTTTTAAACTCCCCTAAAAATTATTTTTCTACATATTATTTATAGGTATGTAAACTCCCCTAAAATTATTTTGCTTCTGTAGTGTTCATAATATTAATATGTAAACTCCTCTAAAAAAGGTATTCGATTTTTATCGATTTCAAATTAACTAGCGTTTGGCTGGACAACTGTAGTGGTTAACATAATGATCGTTTTTTCTTGTGGAATCAAAATCGAATTTTATAATATTGTAATACAATTTTCTAGTTTTTAGATTTAATGAGTAATTATGGATTAGTTACGTAGATCATAGAACAAGCAGAGTACTAAATAAATAGTCTACAGTAAAAAATGATTGAAGAATAATTTTCAGTGAGATACTTTTCCGAGTGTGCTTAGAGACCGTGCGTTTGGCCGGTCCCTCCCTTAGATGGGTGAAGCCGCCTACGGCGTCGTTTAGCGTTCGATGTCTAGCAGACGCCACTACGTTTTTTTTTGGGATGGTAACTTTATAATATATTATTGCAATCAAGGAGTATTCGTGTCGAAATTCATAACGATAGGAATTTTAATTCTGTGTAGTATGAATTTGAAATCAATGTAATGTACCATTATTTAGAGTGAAATGTATTTTCTACGTGTGTCTCGAAACCGGGTGTTTTTCGACCTGCTAAATCGAACAATTGAACGTGTTGGTGGTTAGTTCTCTAAATTGTTTAGCCTATTTCCACTGATGCGCACGAGTATAGTTTGATGTAAGACTGCCGTGTGCCAAAGTCTAAAGAGATACCTACTGTAATTCAAACCTCAGTGGCGAAGGCAGAATAAAATTTCGAGGTTGGTTAGGTGGTTACTATTGTTTTATATGAGTATGTTTTTTTTTTTTTTTTTTTTAACGAACGAATGTTAGAAGAAAACACATACAATGTCTGTTAAATTTAATAAATAGGTGCGAGTATAATAAAGGCTTCTTACTTATAATTTTCTTTTTGATCTGACGACACGGGAGTCGGCCGCCGGCATCGAACCCGAAGACGTTAATCCTGTCTACGTTCACCTACTTCAAGGACCCAACGCCTAACCTACCGAGTTGTAGAACACGGCGAAAATTCGAGCATTTAAACCATAGAGTGAGAATGTACAGAGAGGCAATGCCACATGTTACAATGTGCACCAGTATGAAGCAGGCAAAAGGGCGAGCGTCAGAGTGACCAGATGCTCACTATAAAATTATCAGACAATACAAATCTACTATTATCTATTAAATTTTTTATTGACAAAATAAAATACAAAACAAATATTATTTTAATTGATGTATCTACTTCCATTGATCGGTGTTTATGTAAGGAAGTAGAGAATTACAAATTACAAATTATTTAAATACAATTAAGAACTGAATGCGAACAAATGAACAGCGAACTCAAAAGAGAACATGTGAAAATTTGTGGAAATGTGAAAATTTTAATGATCAGCAATATTCTAGGTCGAAGAAACAAACAATGATAATTGATAACTGATAAGGGTATATTATCTAACGCTAGACTACAGTGTACCAAACATAACAAACTGAGGATTTTTTTTTCCTTATATATGGTTACTATGACTCTCGTCCTTTTGCTTGCTTCATAATATAAATTGAACTGTAGCCACGCTCTGATTTAAACCGAAGCGATGACGGCGAGTATAGCTGCAAGTTCGGCGCGACACCGTGATTAGGCGAGCGCCGGAGACGATAACGCGACGAAACAGTTCTGGAACGCGATTGGTTAGAACTACGCGCGTCCTTGGAAAAAATTTTCGGATCGGAAAAACGGGGCGAGGAAAAATCGGAAACGATCGCGAAATTCGTTCCGGGGGAACCGTTCTCGGGTAGGAGACGACGAACGGCGCGGAAAACGGTGCGGGGAATAAAACGTAACGGAAATCGGACGAAACGCCAAGGACGTCGGAAGAATTTTTTTATATAATATAGATAGATAATATACTATGGATGTAGCGACAATGCCTGATAGCTGTGTACAACATATTTCAGGGCACTTGTATGAAGTGCGCATGCGTTGCGTGCTTAAGCCAATCGTAACAATGGTGCGAAACACACAGCTATTGTCACGCACGCGCATTTGTGAGAGGTGCCCTGAAATTTAATGTTACGCATGCGCATTTGTGACAAGTCGCCTGAAATTTAAAGGTGGTGGGGATGACGTTGGACACAGTTCAGTATAGGGGCAAAATATAGTATAGCTCCATCCATAGCATATTATCTAAGTTTTATATAATATATAGATTTGTGTTGATGCTCTAGAATCATATCTAGGTGTAATATAACTGTACACCCTAATAATTGCTGTACATGGTATATTATCATTAAATAATATATAATATAAATAATAATAATAATTAAATAAGTTGTTGTTGTACACGCGCTGCGTAATATTGCTCATTCAGCGTTCACATATTACTGTAGAATATAGAATATATTTTTATATATATTTTTACCATCATTATAATTATGTAACACACTCCATAAAAGGATTCGTGGAATAGAATTACATTTAATAATAAATTGTATACACGTGCCAGCACACTAGGCCTTACATTCAACCACTACACACTTTTAATTATACTTTCTGCATAAATATGTATTTTAATAACTACGTATACACGAGCCTACACGTGCCAGACTCTAAACCCGGCCGTCCAGGCACCAGAGGAGACGATTGACGTCACGACTACTATAAAACAGCTACCCGGACACACCACCGACTGGTCAGACGTAGCTGATCCACCAAGAAGTGACCAAAAGGTATCACTACACAACAACTTCTACTCCGGCACTCTCTCCACGTTCAACTTCAATCAAAAGGCAAACAGTTCCAATAACTAAAAACTCTGTACAAAATTCTAATAAGTTTAAATTCACTTCTTTACATCTCACTTAATATCTTGTTGTAATATATTATTAAAATTTATGTAACCTGTCTACTCTTATTACACGACTAGCATCTACACCAAGAGCAGGCACGCTACATAGGTTATTATTACATTAGGTAGTTATATATAAAAGTGATAAATATGTAAATTAACTATTTAAACCATAGACAATATGTACACTATGCTAGTTAGTTGGATACATTTGTGACAAAAATTAATTTTTTTAATAAAATAGATATATCTCTTTTAGTTTTACATTACTTTAAGTTTTATAATATACTTCAGCATGCCTTTAAAATGTTGCATTAGTAACTGTGAAGTTTAAGAGTTTAAACTCATAAACACTTTTTCAAATTCCTGTAAACGAAGATATAAAACGGCAATGGCAAAAAGGTTCTTAATATCTCTTTTCAAAAATCACACCATGTGTGTGTGCAGCACATGGTCTTCGTGTTCGAACAAACACAAGACGATTTTTTAAAAAATGGTAACATAAATTTAAACTGGAGTTGCCAGTTACATAAAACTGACATATTTACAAACATATTTGTGATGTTTACAACAATGAGAATGCGTCAATATAGTTATACAAAAAATCAAGAAAGTAAAAAATTAAATAGAATTAAGAAGAAATCGTCTAAATTAGTGACTACTTAAATTATTGTATCATTAACTGAAAAATTACGTACTTACGTATAATAGATATGATTGGGTGTATGACGTATATAATGTTATGTGTCATTATTTTGTATTATAGTACAATCATAATCCACTGGAAACCGAGAGCTCTAGTAGTACGTAGGTTTTTGAAAAATTTGATTAGAAAATTTCAGGCCGCTTTTCCCTGCAACACAATATGGGCCGTATCGCGACCATACTATCTTTTTCCGTGGGTGTGGCTTTTGACTGCCGCCCAAATAAATTTCTCAAGGTCGCGACGCTGTTATCGGTTATCACAGATTACACGGACTGCCATGTATAATATTATGTTACGCCGAATTCGGCAACGCAAACACACATACGTTACAACTCGACTCGACTCGAAAAAATTATAATATAAAATACACTACTCGCCCAACACTATTAAATAACAGTAATTATTTTTTCAAACATATCGAACTTGCTGTTTTATATTTATATTATTGACTTCCTTCGTTCAGAGTCGTTTTATTGAAGAAATCATTTATCGTTTTTTTAAAATAATTCAATACATCCGCCAAGAGCATCTCACCTGACGTGCGAAGAACACCCCGACGAACGAAGTACACACTTTCTTTCTTTATTGATCAGGTAAAAAAAAGTAAAGTAAAGTAAAGTAATGTAACAGTAAATAGTATAGAAAAAAGGTTTTCTATTTGTGTTCTCAATAATTATACAACTAATTTTCCATGTCATAATTTCAATATTCAATTTAAGATTTATACTTATATTATAATATATAACCCTAAATATCAAATTATTAAGTTTTCAATTAAATATCAAATCATAAAATGTGATCATTAGTGTTTTATTATCGACGACAGTGTAAAACGTAGCGCAAATTACATTAAATAAATTTAAGTGCGTGAGGTCGACCAGCAAACAGTCCCTCGTTATATTATAATGTGTGCAAATTATGATTAATATTATTTTATTAGAGATAGGATATTTATTAATTTTGGATTTTCTCCACCCCTTTAATCCTATGAAGCCAAAAATTGTTTATGAACATTTCTTGGTCAATATTATTTTTTGTGTAGTTTTTAAGACATTCCTTTTATGATAATTGTCTTATTTTTTAGGAACAATGTTTGGTTTTGTACTTATAAGATATTATAAATTATGTATTATGTATATCATATTATTCACAGTGAATTTAAACAATATTTATCAATGTCAGTGGCGAATCTAATAAAAATGGCCCCACTTAATTATCACACTTTACTTAAAATTTTAAACATGATTGGGTGATACGAAAAGTATTCCTCTTTCCAAAAAAAATAAATAAATTTTTGACATAATACTCCTAATTTTAACCTATGACAAAAATTGCTTCAATTACTCAATAACTAACAAAAATATTAAAATATTAAAAAACTGAATTCAAATAATAATAATGAACAAAAAAACCCAGTAATTTGAATTTGAATGTAAAATGTAAATGAAATAATAAAATTTGATAATCAAGCAATAAAAGCAGCTGTATCAAAACATCAGTTTTTGTTTTCTAATACAACGTGAACGTTTCACGTTCTAAATCTAGGACAAACGATTCTTTTGATCCAAAGAAATAAAAAATTTACCCAAAATGTCCTAAAAACTATAAAAATAAATAAATCGTATAGAAATTATTAATAGGTGATTACTGGCTTAATATGATTAAAGGGTAAGTGGAAGGGGGGGGATATAAATATCATTAACATTTCTGTTCGAAACCGATTAAGCTTCTGTAATTTCTGAGATATTTCTATTTCTCTTAGAATTCCTTTCCAGAATTTCCGAATCATCTTCGGACCGTCTGCTCGTCGATCTACGCCTCTCCTCCTCTTGTGGTTGTAGGTTCACGGATCGACCCGTACTCGTGTTCCTAGTCATAGTTCCGTCAACGTTTCCTCGTTGGTTACTCGCCTCAGATGGGAACAGTCTATTTCTCAGCTCTCTCGTTCCCGAGGCGTTCCACCCTGCCGCCATCCCAGCAAGCCCTGCCACCGTTGCCAACGCCGCCGACGCTCCCACCACTGCCCCTATCTTGCCATCCCTTGCCCTCAAATCCGCCCGCCTTTTCAGCTCCGCGCTACTGACTGTCCGCGGATTTTTCTTCATCATTTGCTCTTGAATAATGTTTGCAACGATCGCCGTTGACAATTTGACATTTTTATCGTTCGTCACATCGAAGCAAAATTTGTCTAAGTCCATCGTCGAATACCACACTTTATCGTACAACTGACCATTGATCATAAAGAAAAGAACGGGATACGAATCTCCACCGTAATGTTTAAAATATTCGATGGATGCGGGACACTTCTTTTTGTCTGCGTGTAGTATGATAATAGTACCGAAATTGGATTTCTTCAGAGATTTCACTATGATTCCATCGTCATACGTATCCGATTTTACCAGTATGGGAACAATACATTTGTTTCGATTGTCATTTGATACTCGGAAAAACTGGTTGTCATTGTAGCAACGCTTGACTATAGTAGTGCCCTCGGAATTCCTCTGTTAACAAAAAAAATAAATAAATAAAACAAAAAAACTTAACACCAAATAAATTGCGGTAAATTTATTTAAGAAATGTAACTTAATTTAATAATAAGATACCTATTAACAGTCAGATCCGTTATAACGCATAGGCATTTATATAGGCACTCCAAATATCTGTAGAAATTACATATTGAAAATTCCAAAATAGCCATTTTATTTTGACCTTTTTAAATGTAATAGAAAAAAAATTTTAAGTTCATGAAAACAACAATAATTGTAAGCCAATGCGGTGCAACCAGTTGTAATATTTGGTCAATTTTCAATAAATTTCAACATTTTTTTTTTTTTTTTATTTATTTATTATTAGAAAAAGATTAATAAATAATAAATAAGGTGATTTGAAATTTACAAACAATGTAAGTTTTAGGAAGAAAAAAATTGGAACTTATGAAATTTTGAAAAACTAAACATGTTCTAATTGTATATTTTGAATTAGATGTTCATTTTAATTCATAAAAATAAATATTCAGTTTTGTAAAAATACTTATAATAATAAATTAATTCGAGAGAATGTTATAATATATCGTTCTTAAAAAAAAAAAAAAAAAACTATATACTTACGAAACACACTGCAACGAAAACGGTGATAAATATTATAATCTTGGACACCATCATATCGCGTAGGCTCGTACTTTACAATTTTCTTTTTTTTTTTTTAAATGATTTCGATCACGACGAATTACGATTTTCTTTAAGGGTTTCGATAATTTCTCACACAAAATATTATAATAATTATAACATTAGCATAATATAGTGGCTTACAAAATACGCTCGTGAAATAAGTGAGTGTTTTGTGCGATGTTTAAGGCAATACGCTATCTCATCGATTGCAAAACAGTGTGTAATACACAATTATTGTACTTTGTAAAAAACATATTTCACTTTGTATAGGGATCGTAAACTGGGTGCGTAGTATAATTTTTCGTAACGGCTTTACCATTATTGTTCGAGTATTAATAATGTTATATTGTCGACTATTGATATGGTATCGAACGAATAGAGAAAACATGTGTTTTTTTTTTTAGTGGCCCGGAGATGCGAACATCATTAGTGAATATGAAAAAAATATATGAATACGTTATATAATTATATTACGTACAAAATGCAGACGAAACCCGGTTATTTCGCTTTGACGTGTACGTGTTTTATAAGTCATAAACTTGACTGGAGGGGAAGGGACGGGTTCTCATTGTAGTTGCATTCAAAAACCATAACCCCCCCCCCTCTATGACTTCAAAATTAGAAATAGGGGAAAAAAATGAGAGATTGTATACTAAATGAAATGTCGTAAATGTCACTAAAAGATATTTTTCTACTGTATTACTATGATGTAAACTCCCCTAAAAATTATTTCGCTACACATTATTTATATTGTAACATCCCTAAAATTATTTCGCTTCTGTGGTGTTCGTAATATTATACGTAAACTCCTCTAAAAAATGTATTCGATTTTTATCGATTGTAAAGTAATAACTAGCGTTTGGCTGGACAAGTAGCGGACATAATGATCGATTTTTCTCGCAGAATCAAAATCGAATTTTAACGTCGATCGATAAACTACTGAAATAGATGTTCAATGTCTAATATCAATGCTTATAATGTGATATGACATTATTGTATAAATATTAACGTAACACTTCGGGTATTTTTCGATAGGATTAAATTGTATTTGATATCTATGTCTAATACAATTTTCTGGTTTTTCGATTTGATTAGTAATTATGGATTAGGTAGTAATAAGATAATATATATATATATCTTATTAATATATAATTTATTTATATTTATTAATTATTTAATTATCATATAATAATAAATCTTATTAGTAATAATATGGCCAGTAAGCGTTCCAGTTATCATAGAGTTCAATGGTAATTATTACGGGGTGTGACTTTTGACTGCCGCCCAAATAAATTTCGGAAGGCCGCGACGCTGTTATCGGTTATCACAGATTACACGGACTGCCATGTATAATATTATGTTACGCCGAATTCGGCAACGCAAACACACAAACGTTACAACACGACTCGGCTCGAAAAAAATTATATAAAATACACTACTCGCCCAACACTATTAAATAACAGTAATAATTATTTTTTCAAACATATCGAACTTGCTATTTTATATTTATATTATTCACTTCCTTCGTTCAGAATCGTTTTATTGAAGAAATGATTTATCGTCTCTTTAAAATAATTCAATACATCCGTCAAGAGTATCTCATCGGACGTGCTAAGAACACCCCGACGAGCGAAGTACACACTTTTTTTCTTTATTTATCAGGTAAAAAAAAAAAAGTAAAGTAAAGCAAAGTAATGTAACAGTAAACAGTATAGAAAAAAGGTTTTCTATTTGTATTATTAATAATTATGCATCTAAATTTTGATTTCAAAATTTAGTTTAATTATGTTTTTCAAAATAATATTTTTATGTGATTAAATTTAATCTATAATAGATAGTTTAAAAAATACTTTTTCATAATTCAAAAACATAAAAAAAAAATTATTTATATATATATATGTATATGTGTGTGTGTGTGTGTGTGTGTGTAATAAATACTTATTTATTTAAAAATATTATGAAAAATAATTTTGTCTTGTATTTTATTTTCTTAAATATGATCACTCTACATAAACATATTATTATTATACGCCAACTCATAAATAACCATTTGGGTCAATAGTAGACGAAGAATAATATTATTAAAACCAAATGATTGTTTTTGAAAATAAACAACACCAA
>JAIPRM010012671.1:0-11957 GCA_025469315.1 Stegophylla sp. TES_Ste_2020 | reverse complement strand
GAATACGATTGTATATTATTATAGCTTATCTCATGGCTCATTTTATTTTATGTTAGGACATTTTTTTGTACATATGTTTTTTTTTTTTCTGTTAGGATATGGGAGGTGAATTTCATTCAGCATAGGGGCGGCAAATCGCTAAATCCGCCCCTGAGTTAATTGAATTTTAAGTTAACTCAGTTAAGTTAAAAATGTTATGTTATTAACTTAAGTCAAGTTATTTATTATTATTTTTTTTAATTCCAATAAATCTAGATTTTGTATCGTGGTCTTTTGCCATCTTAGGTCTCAATGTTGGCTATGTTATCTCATGCATATAAAACATGTCAATGAGTGAGAGTAAGTAGTAGATACATTGTATAAAAAATCGTATACCTAATGTTTATTTTTAGATTTAATTTAACTGAATTTTATTCTAAATTAACCCGTTTTTTTTTTTTTTTTTAAGTTCACATAATATTAATAACTCAAGTTAATAAAATATCAAACGAAATAAGATAAGTTAAAAATTAAAATTAACTGAACTTTTAGTTTTTCAGCTCGTTTATGACCTGTCTTGATATTTTATAAGTAAGTGTAATTTTTTCAATCTCATTAAAGCGTTATCTTTATAATCAGTTTTGTAGATTCTGAGTGACTTTAAGAAGTTAATGGTTTTATAATGATGTTTAGTTATTTTTTGGAAACGCTTTTTGGAATAGAAATATATGTCAAAATCATTCATATAGTACAATTAGATTTGAAATTGCACCCACACATGGTACTTACAAAAGGTAATTTTCCAACTAATAAGATAAGAATCTTCAAATTTTCATCCGTTGTAATTTCAATATAGATGGTTTCAAAATTTGACCACATTTGGAGTACATAATACAGTGGTTTTAAATTATTTTGGTGTTTTGAAACGTTTTATCAAATAAAATTATAAAAAATATTGGCTAAAAATTTAACATAACCACATTTACATATAATACGTCTGATGAACTTTTTAAAATATAACTCGTAAATCAAAATATGTAATATTTTTTCATAACTAATTTTAAGTTAGAATATATGGCAAGTAATATAGGGTGACCATATTTAAGTAAATAAAATACAGGACAAAAATATATTTTTTCATAATATTTTCAAATAAATAAGTATTTATTACATATATATTTATGTTTTTGAATCATGACAAAAGTGTAATTTTTAAACTATACCTTATTAAATTTAAACACTAAAACACATAAAAACATTATTTTGAAAAACATAAAATAATGAAACTCAATTAATACTTTTTAAAATTTCTTCAAATCTTTTATTCATGCATATTGTATACTTTACTTTCTAAAAAAATCTTGTTAATTCATTTTAAGATTATAATTAATCTAATGGTATCCAAAAGATTTCTAGATTCTTACATTATTTTATTCAATAATTTCATTGCAAAAATTTTAAATCAACGGTAAGTCAAAAAACGGGATTAATATGGGACAGACTTGAAATTACGGGACAAAAAGCGTCCTGAGTGAAGTTTGTCAGGACAACAGGACACAGAGCCGAAATAAAGGACAATCCTGTATAAAACAGGACGTATAGTCACCCTAAAGTAATAGCCTATTGAACTGTTTTTCGAATATGAATATAAAGATTATTTTTCGTGAATTTATTAAAATAATATTGCACTCCGTCACATTATATGATAGGACGTCTAAACACACGATCGCGACGTACAAACTGAAAGATTCCTGACAGAATAACTTTTTAAGCGCACGTAAAAACTCAGAGACTGTTAAAATACAGAGACTGTTGTTCGTGGGACGAAAAGAAAAAAAAAAGTAATTTATTATTCGACACGCTTATCCGTTATCGCTCGATGTTTTCCGCGGGTGGAAAGCCAGAATGGCAATTTTTTTCACATTTATTTCGACGCGAAAACATCGTATATCCATAACTTTTACTCTATACACACCACTGAGACTCGTGTGTACAATATTCGAGAGTAATACTCTTAACACGTTTGTTGTGCGTACAACTCCTTTGATGTAATATGTAAATCGTGTTTTACACGTCTAGATCACCACCGCATCCTGTGAGGATACATTATTTTTTACGTTCGTTCTTACAAGATAATGTAATCTTTAGAGAGTGTCAAGTTCGTCGTGTCGAAGACGTGATTCATTATGTTGTACACTGTACAAGTCACGCGTGGAAATTACCAGGCGAAATATAACACGTGTCGGCACGGAACACTCGGCCAGTTCCCGCAGATTTCATAACATAATAATATATCTTATTATATTATACTCTCGCCGTCAACTCCTCCCCAGTTTTCTTGTCTGATGGATGAAAGGCTCGCCAGTTTTATTATAGCATTACTACTTTAACAATTTTGCATTTTATTTTATTTTTAAATAAATTTATGACGTTAAATCATAATTATTAGGGTTCGGATATTAAGGCAATATAAACAATGAAAAAATAAAGCACTTAAAATGTGAAAAAGGCGAAAAAAAGCATTTATTTTTCATAATAAATCAATAAAATTACAAAATTCACTAAAAATTAAAGTACATTAAAACTAAAATCAAACGTCATAACATCGATAATACGTTGTCTTAACAAGATCTTATTGATTTGTTTTCCTAATATTCATGTATAAAAGAATCTTGTACCTATGAATTAAGTATGGGTACTTTCGTAGTCACTAAATTAACAGGCCATAAAAATACTTTATCGATACTGTCGAAATTAAACCCCTAATTTTTAACATGACATCGACAATGCATCGTCTTTACAAATTATTAATTATTTGTTCTGTCAATAAATAATATTAAAAGTATCATATAATACCACAATTAAACACAAAAAGGTAAAAAAAGCCAAAAAAACATTAATAGGTAAAAAAGGCATTTATAGGTAAAAAGGCAAAAAAATGTTGGTATATTATCCTAGAAATTCAATGAAACACATTTCCGTATAAAAAATATTTTTGTACTATTATCCATTAAAAAGAAACATTTGCCTTCAAATCCGAATCCTAATCATAATTTGTATTTCAGAAGTGGCAAACTAGTCGATTATAGGTACATTGTCGCAGGGCTAGATTAACATAATGCGTAGCCCAAGGCACATATTTTTCATAATCCCATACTAAGGCGATCTTATAAAAATGTTACGTTTTTTAAAAAAAAAAAAAAAAACAGTGTAAGATAAGTGGTTTGTGAATTGCATGTTTCTCGATCCCAAAAGGAAAATCTACAGAAAATTTTTGGATTTTCAATTTTATAATAAAAACTTTAATACTCAAACATTTTTAATATACTTAAATTTTATAAATTATTTTGGAATACTGTATGTGCCTACTTTGCCTATACATTAATCCTGGCCTGCTTTGTCGACATTGATATCCTGTATTCCTGTAATTTTAATCATATCTAGAAAGACTTGTACATTTATGTTTCTACACTTTTAGATTCTAAGTGGAGAAAAGAAGCTAGTGTTTTTACAATGGTATTTTTAATTTAATTTCTTTAAGAGTACACGTTTTTTTAAAGAAATACTTGTCTGAAATTTTTACATAGAAGCTTCTTAGATCCTATGTCACACCAATATAATGCCTTTAAAAGGTCCTTTTTAAAATTTCTCAAGACTATTTCCAAAAACGAGAAAAATTTGTCGAAAAACTGAATAAAATCAGCAAAATATACCGTAAATCACATTTTCATATTAATTTTATTAATTTTGCCATAATTCCGAAACTAATAGAACTGGATACTTGAAATTTTACAATTTATCTAAAATAATATAATAAAAGAGGATCATTTTTTTCAAACAAATTTGACCATTTTTGTAGCAAATATAACGTATTTCCAGTACCTTGTGTTTTTTAGGTTTTACCTAGCAATATTTTTAATTCTTTGTATAATAAGCTGAAAATTTAACACATACCTGCCCACATATATTTAATACATCTCAACAATTTTTGAAAATCGTAAGTTAAATTTTGATTTTATAATCGTTTAAAGTATAAAACTTGTTATTTTTATGTAAAATAGTATTTTTTTTTTTTTAATCAAAACATAACTTTTGAAGTTTATAATACATTAAATGTTTTCTTTTATAAAAATAAATTTTTCTCACCTGTTTTTCTTTTATACACTTAGCATAACTTTCATGAAATTTAGTCCACTGAATAATTTTTCACAAGTTTTAAATTTTGGAATCACGGATTCAATGACGATTAATCCTAATATTGGCAGATTAATCTTTCCAATTATTACATAACATATTAAATTTATTACTTTTTTTGGCATAAAATTATATAATAATTTACTCATATATAATTCAACTTGTATTTACGTGATTATCAAGACCAGTAGCAATCAATTTTTAATTGTAATTGTTTATATCATGAAAATTTCAAAAATACCTTATCTTAGACCATATGTAAATATATAATATATAAATGTAAATACATAACAATTTTATTGTGAAATATACCTACTTAATATATAGCAGACAATTATTGATGTCTATAAATTAATTGAAGCTCCACTCAGAATCGTTTTTTAAAGAATGATTTATTATTTCTTGGAAATTGAACAAACCTAACAAGTGCGATTCACCTAACAAGTGAAAATATCCATGCTGCGAAGTAGGTTCGACTTTTTTATTCTAAATGTATGTAGAATAATACAGAAATATTTCCTTGAGGAAATTTTAAATTATATTATTCTATATTAATTCAAGGAAATTAAGATTGTTGATTTTATTTTATTTTTTTCAATTATATGAATCCTAGATGTGTTTTACGAGATACCTTAACTTTTTATTGATTCAGAGTAGATGATAGTGTATAGGCTTTGGTTGAAAAATAATAATATTAAAATAAATATTATATTTATTGAAAATTGTTAATGATTTTTCGATTTTTATTTATAAAAATTATATCGGTTTGAAAATATTATTAGTATACATTGTCTTCCAAGATTTTTTTCTTGTGAGGGACAAGGGAAGTAAACGAATCTGATGTCTCTTCCCTTCAGGTGGACCACTTCACGTTACATTTTATAAGCAAATGATTTATTTTGAAAAAACATTTTTTTTCGTTATTCATATTTGTATCTTTATTATGACATATATTGTATTTAGGGGTATTTATATAGCTATGTTCGTGTACGTTCAGCGTTTCTCTTACTTTATACTGACTAGTGGAAATTATCATAATTTTATTTTTAAATGATTATGATCATTGTTCTATAAATTATTAATTTCTAATAATTATTATCATAGAAACTTATTAAATCAAAAAAAAAAAAAAAATGTATATATAATATATATAAAGCTATAAGTTATGAATTTTAATCAAGAAAATAAATGTACGGTTAGACTTATATGTCATTAGAATAAACTGTGATATTTTGTGGTTGGGAGTATGAAAAATATTCTCTTTTCTCTCCACCCTTTTGATGCATCACATACGGTGTTTAGTGTACAACCGAACGCGAAAATTTTTATTTTAAACGAAATCATAAATGAATGTAATCGGATACGATTTTTCATGGGGTGAAAAAAAATAATAATTATAATAATGAGAATTCACGTGATTCGTGATGTACTTCACGTTGTTTATATCGAATTTCCAGTCAAATGCACCTGACGTGACGTTAATTTTTTTCTTACGTTCACTAAAAAATGTTTAAAAAAAGAATATAAAGAAAAAAAAAATGAAAAATCATAAATCATCGTGAAACCGACAACTTCTCTCATTCGTTCTGCCACTCGTCCGTAGTATAAAGAAAATGAGTTATTTTACTCGGACGGTTTTGTACATTAAATAAAACCGAAGATTACACGTTTATATATATTAGATACATTCTATGAATCGCTGGTCTTAACATGAACGTTATATCGATAATGTACTAAATAACGATGGGTTTTTATATTTCTTTTATATACACTCACACACACATATTTTTTTTTTTTTGCTTTTCGGGAATAAATACTCGTAAATATCTCTTTTTGAGAGGGAATTTTTCACGCTTACATTATGAAGCCCGGACTAGTGATGAACCATACACTGGAAAGACAGGATTGGAAAAAATTGATATTATTAACTTATTTATTTATTTATTTCGGAACAGTGTACTCGATCAAAAATCCAGTGGATTTCACTCTGTGGTGTGCAAGAAGTTTAACAATGAAATAACAGTGACGTTGTTATGAACTTTTAATTTGTGAAAATGGTATATTACTCATTAATGGAACCATTCGTGATGATATAAGAATATATATATATAAGTTATATTGAAATAACTAACAAAAAATGAGAAATTTTCAAAATGCTGCACTTATCTGAAAATTAATCAAATCTTTTTGAAATTTTTATGAAATATTCTCGTGACCATTTTTAGTAGTTAGTGAAAGTTTCTAGCTGCATAATTTTTGAAGTTATGTTAAAAAATAATTTTCAATTTTACGGAAATTCCGATACTAGCATATTTTACCGTTTTTTGTCAATTTTTCGACAGATTTCCCCCGTTTTTGGAAAAAGTATTGAGAAATTCGAAAAGTTACCTCTTTAAAGTACAATATGGGTGTAATTTTAAATCTATATAATTTCTGATCGAAACTTTTGGACAAGTATTTCTATACGAATAAGCGTTTACAGAGCAAGAAAAAAAAATAAACATCATTGTAAAAACATAAGCTTTTCTATTTCATTCAGTATCTAAAAAGACGTATAAATAGGCTATAATTCAATAGTATTACTATATAGTACCTAGTTCTACGTAGTGTATTCTTAAATTTTATTTTTATAATATCTATCAAAATTATTTTGAACATCTTGTAGTTAATGTGTATTTTAATTTGTATAACCTGCATTACTTACGTAATATTTCGGCGCAGTGCTATATTTCAGTATTTTTTCTCTTTAGAAATACCTTTTTCTTTTTTTTTTGTTCTGGGGAGGGTTAATATCCGTGGACCATAATATCCCCGTAAGTACGCCACTGCACACATAAACACACACACCAGCACTCGTACATGTTTTATCTATCATTTTGGACTGAATAGATCGCTTTTTGATTGCAATCTTATTATATTGAACGCATGCCCACACTAGGAACTTCGAATATGGTGAAAATAGGTTTTTGAGCGTTCTGAGTAGCTATTTGTTTAGGTTGGTTTCTTTTAATCAGTTTTCATCAGTTGTATCGATGTATTATTGTGCACATTATTTCATTAATATGCATGTTATTTCTTGAAAATCTATTTGATAAAAACATATTTTTTAGTTGCACTTAACAAATTAAACTTTCAAATCGCGATTTTTTTTCTTGGACAATAGAACTTGATTTAAAAAGAGTTAAAACTAGTTGAAAACTACCATTATTTAGTTCAAAATGTATGATAGCTGATAATAATAAATGTATGGTGATTGTGTTGCCAGTACATATTATACATGGAAGAGGATTTTCCTAATAACTACTTACTATTATAAAGGTTTTAATAAAACTGCTTACCTTGAATATTATTTTTAGACCCGTGTAGAGTAAACTTCTATAAATTGTACGCGTATAAAGCTGTTTTAGGTAGTAAACCTACTTGGTACTTTAATGAAATGATACATAAATTGCCTTACCTTAACTACATACGAACAAGGGATAATTTATTTTTCACACGAACGGCGTCGTGGGGGATGAGGTGATATAACATCGAAAGTACCACTGGCTGTGGTAGATAAACGCTCTGTCACAAACTTCACGTGTGCGTAGCATCCTCCTGGGGCGCGTTATCGTGTGCTTTATTCGAGTATTCTCGAAACGATGTCTTTTTGAACCAATCTTTAACAAATAGGTACTCCCAGCCTATTTCACTAGTACTTTGCGATAATCAAGACATGCATGGAGTGTATAAAACAAAAATTATCTCCGGAGAAACTTTACAAAAATACAGGGAATAAACCAAAACAAGATCATATATTATTTTCGTTTTATCTGAATGCCAAATGGTTTGATCCAAACCACTGTTGTATTCACATTATTACGTTTACTGTTCGCAAACATGAATATACAAAGGTGAATTAGTGAAAATGGCACACATAAATACATTGAGAGTACACGCAGTGTAGAATCCTTATAAAAAATCTGTAAATCCTACATTCTACAGATAATAATAATTGTTATAATGCACACAAGCTACTCTATGACACTAGTTATACTCAGAGATGGGCAAAATACTTCACTATGTGTATTTAAAATCAAAATACGCTACAGTTATAAGGAAAATACAAAATACAAAATACGTATTTCAAAAATACAGCAAAATATAAACTATTTTACTTAAATTAGGTTAAAATTATTTTATGCGAAACAATTTTTTTTTAAAAATAGTGTGTACTTCACACCTTGGGGTGTTCTTTGGACCTCGGGTGGAATACTCTTGACGGGTAAATTGAACTTTAAAGAAACGATAAATCATTTCTTCAATGAAAAGATTCTGAGTGACACTTCAACTAATACACAATAATAATTATCATTTTTTAAGAATTGAACTAAATATAATTTTGTTACATACAATATTTATAAATAAAAAGATAATTGATTTTCATACTTTCACTTACACCTAATAAAATGTCACATCCATAAATAATTTCAAATTATAATAAAACATGACAATAAAATAAAATAAAATAAAGCGGCTCCAACTATCGTAAATCAACATTTAGGCAATATAACATAATTTGTGCTAATGTTTATCGTGGCACTTCTGATCTATCACGGTGGAAAAAAGTGCAAAATAATTATTATATCGGGAAAATTCGGATACGGTACCGTTGCATTTTAATACTGGCGTCTTAACCAATGTGCCACGATCACAGCGTTGAAAACAGTTAAAATAGTAGGTATTTAATATAATAACCGAAAATATTAAATTTTCAAAATGGAATAAAATAATTAGAAAACTATTGATGCACGTGGATTTTAATTTACACAATCGTATCCAGAGTCAAAAAATACATAAAATGGGGATAAAACATTGTCAACCTTCTTGAGTGTACATAAACTAGAAATACTAGAAATATTTCATAATATTTGTCTGTATTTTATTCTTTTTTTTTTTCTATCAAACCCTTGTAAAATGTTTAATTCTTTGTCCGTAAGAAATTTTATTGCACAAAAATATTTGCAATGACATTATTCTCTACCAAGATACGAAGTTTCAAAAAAATTGGTTGAACCAATTATATTTAATGTGCGTTAAAGTGTATAATTTTAGTTTAAACTAAAGAATTTCGTTGAAATTCCAACTTCAAACAGCTATAGAGAAACAAGATGACTTACGATTTTCGAGATTGTTAAAGTCAATTATGTGTGTGTGTGAGACCAAATTGAATTTTCAACATAGGCGCAACTAGGTAGAGGCTTAGGGAGGCTAATCCCTCTCAAAACCACTCATAGCCCCCCTAGGTTTTTTGAAAATTCCTTAAGGTTAATGTACTTGGTGGGGGTTAAATCAATAAATAATCATTTCAGCCCCCCAAAATATTTTGTCCTAGTTGCGCTAATGATTTTCAAGTCTTGAGTACATCACAAAATGTTCTATGAACTATATGAACTATTAATTATTTATTTATTACTAACCATTATTTTTTGTATTTTGTATTTTAAGTATTTTTAAAATACTTTAAAATGGAAAAAATGTATTTCAAATACAAATACAAAATACTTTATTTTTTGGGAAGAAAATACAACATACAAAATGCCTATCTAGAGAGCACATGCAGTTGCATCTGAAAAAAAAGAACGATTCTGCAAATTTTAAGGAATCGCGTAGATCTTATTAATCATTTACATAATATATACTATATACATACACGATTCCGCAAGATATTAAATGCAATGTTGCCGTACTTCCTTAGCTTCAATAAAACATTCACATACTGTTATGAATTATCAATTTTTAAATGAAACTCATAGAAAAATTAAAAAATAATAATTTTATAAAAAAAAAGCGAGATTATTATAAATTATTTTGGCTTAAACAGTCATTAAGTATTTACAAAAATGTGAAAAATAGAGAAATGGGTGAATTATTACCCGATAATTAAAATATTATAAATAAAATATTTGATTATTTTTTAATCCTTAACTAGTGATGTGTGGTATTTCATACCAGTCTGATATTTATTTTATTAATTTCGTTTGCATCAGTTGAAAAAAAAAACATTTATTGTGGTATAAACTTTTAAGTTTGGACTTAATAAATCAATAACAATCGATAGTTCGTGTAAAAACTGCTGTGTTGTATTAGCAATGTTAATAAAATGTAATGAATATTAATTTAAAAAAGTGTTTATATCTGTAGGGGGACACATTCTATCAGCCCCATACTCTACGAACAAAGTTTGCAGACGCCTATGTCTCCGCTGTTTAGTGGCATACATGCCATATTTGTGTGTCGATGAAATTCAGATTAATGAAAGTATCTGAAATGCTTAAATACATTTTTCAATTCTTGTCGGCTTAAAACTTAGGTCCAATATAAGTGAACAAAAGTTTTACGGACTTGGGTTACTTCATAAAATTTATTCAGAATCGATGTAAATGTCAATCATGTTTTTCCAATAGGTAACACCACTAATTTATAATTAAAAACAAGTATTATAATATTTTGATTATTATTTTTATTTACATACAATTTACTTATATATATATATATATATATATATACGCTAGTATTGTTTGTTTTAAAATTATGAATTTAATTTCATGTATATGATTGTTTTGATTATAAATTTAAAGGTATAAACATTTTACTTTGAAAAATAATATTTTCTCACGTTTGCTATCCCTCTCATTTATTTTCTCTTCCATTTACAATCAGTATTTTAAATTTAAATTTACAATCAAACTGCCTATAGTGTTACTACGTAAGTAATTTTATAAATTTCTTATTTCTTTTCTGAAATTGCATCATATCATTAAAATCTAATTTATGGCATAATATTTCATCGCTATTACTGGATTTTTAGATAAGTTTTTCATGCGCTTATTAAAATCATTGAGAACTTATAAAAGATTCAGTAACTTTGTGTACTTTAATGTCTTTTGTGGTGGGTATCTGCGGAGGAGAAAAAAAAATCTGAATTCGTTGATTTTGGAGACATTTCTTTTTTTTAATACTCGCTAGTATTAAGTATATATAGTCGATCAAAGCGCGCGGTTTCGCTCCAATACTCGGCTCTCGCGGGTATTGGCAACGAAAAATACGAATGTTTTTGCTCTATTAAACTGGACTACACCATCTCTATTCATTATGTCGAGAAACCCGCCGTAGCTGCGTTTGATCTGCAGACGACCCGTATGATTATGTACAGTCTGTCTCGCGAATTTGTTTAAACCGTTGTCGTTCTGGCTCGTTATGCGCGCCATACGTATTCATTTACGTAGCTTACAGATGCAAATAGTCGAGCGGTTCAAAATCACAAGGACCTTTGAATACCGGCGATTTTATATTCTGACGGTCCTGCTGCATTTGATGTCGTTCCACGGTTAGATAATTATCTTGGAATACGGTCGAGTCCGAGACGACTGACGTCTTTCGATTCACATAAATTATTCTTGGACGCGGTCTCTCATACTCATGCTCGTTACAAGCACCGTGGACTGAAGCATTGGACGTGAAGAAAAGAACGAGGGTTTGCTTACTCTGGGCTCTCCGAAAACAGTTTTGATCCTTGTATCATTTGAATGAATATTTCATTACCATTTTTACTTGAAAAAATGCATCGCTTGCATTGCATGGCTTATAAATCTGCCATGTTTTGTAATTATTATTCTCAAAAAGCAAATTTTCTTTTAAATGCTACAAATTTGGTTTATGTATATATATATATATTTTTTTTTTTTTTTTGGACCCTAATTTCCAAATTTGAAATTTTATACATCAGTAGTTTTAGAAAAAAT
>JAIPRM010012670.1:0-11957 GCA_025469315.1 Stegophylla sp. TES_Ste_2020 | reverse complement strand
ATTTGTCAAAAAAACAATTGCTGAGCTGTGGAGCAAAGTGACGCTCAAATTCTTATAAAAAATTATAATACACTTACGATCATGACATCAAATCATACCTAGACATCAATTTACATGTAGATAGCATCCATCATAAAATAATGCGTAGGTAACATAGGACTCCCCGCTACTGATATCTGTAATATAAAGAATAATAAATGTAAATGTAATACCAGATCTATGTGAACACAATATTATTCTTGAAAATAAATTATTACACTTGAATAAATAAGAATAACATTTAATATATTGTTTAATGCTCTTTGCATAGACCTACTTATAAAGTATAAACTAATCGATAGCACTCAGAGAGAGAAGTTACCAAACCACATGAAGCGCGAGAGACAAAGGACAAGACACTAAAATACAGTGTGCCAATGGCCAAATAAAATATGTTTAATAAATGTATTATAGTACTGAAATATTGATTAGGCCGTGTACCAGTTTCCCACCAGTGATAAGAAATTATAACCTAACAATTCCAAAAGTACAAATTTTATGACATTCATGAATGCCAACTTAGAAAAATAAAAATCTTAAAAGTTTAGAATTAAATAATGTATTCATTTATCTATTCATAACTAATAACTTAATTACTGCCTATCAATATCATGCAAAGTGCAAAAGACATGTGATCAATTATAAACAAACAAGTTAGTTTTGACATTTTAGTTAGTCTAAATACATAACGTAATACATAATTTATTTTCATTAAACACGGTGGTCAATTCATTGACACTTAATGTCTTTTCATTTAATTTTTTATTTTCAATGGTTGGTATTTATTTATTTATTTTTTTTTTGTTACAAAATAATATTTTAGGTAATAATTTCTTATCACTGGGGGGAAGAAACTGGTAGTATCCCATATTGATTATATTGATAATATAGATAACCGGTCAAATTTGCAGATAATACATTTATGACTAATGGTTAATTACTGGAATGAAAATAATAAAAGATTGTCTGAGTATATCATTGCCTCTCTGATTTACTCCTTCTTATCAAGTTCTTAACCATTGATAAACAGGACTGTATGGGCCGGGTGCGAATAAGTTGCCGCGCAAGTACTGTCCGACTATGTAGTGTGGGTAAGGTGTGTAAGTGTGTATAATTGTGTGTGCAGTGGTGCAGTGGAAAGTATACGCGGGTATACGGCGTATACCCAAAACGTAAAAATTATGCAATGCATATAGTAAAGAAAATATAACAAATACGTGGGTATACACTATACGATCACATTCTCTTAAAATAAAATAAAATTTTCTGTTTAGTAGTTTTGAGGTAGCGATGCCATTTTGGAGGAACATAGTGTACATTCATACCCTTTTGATTTTAAGCAACTTCTCAATGACCTAAAAACAAAAATAAGAATCTATCTAACTATGTAAAAAAAAAAAAAATTAATGAAGTTGATCAATGATCATTATGAACTTTTTCCTATTCAAAAATGGCTTTATTCCTGGGAACAACATTTCAGGTAGATAAATTTGTAGTTTTGTACGTACATTTTTAGATTCTGAACAAAGTGAAGAAGCTGGTGTATTATTAACTTCCTTCATTCAGAATCGTTTTACTGAAGAAATGATTTATCGTTTCTTTAAAATTTAATACGCCCGTCAAGAGAATACCACCCGTCGTGCGAAGTATGTCCGATTTTTTGAAATTTGCATTATTTCAAAGGGTTGACACTTATCATTTTCATTGTTATCCATTGTTGGGCCAACCGTGGATACTTCTGGGCGCATTGTGGACATGGTAACCATGGTAACCATTGTAGCCATAGTAAACACAGTACTAAATTAATTCTTACATAAAATTTGTATAAACACTGCTCAAAATCTTTTTTTTTTAAGAAATGGTTTATCATTTTTTTTAAAGTACTTTTTTTTTGAGTTTTTATTAAACTCACCAAGAACATAGCACTCGGAAAGCAAAGTAGTGCAAAGTATGTCTAGGCTTTTTTATTTTTGTTTTTAAGCCAAGAAAAGTTCAAATAAAAAATTTGAATCATAATAATTTTTATATTTTTAAAACACATATTAAATGCACGCTTCGAATATATTACAAATACACAAAACTATATATTCTCAGAAAATAATCTATACACGTTTTATAATTTATTAGATTCTGAATGAAGTGAAGAAACTAGTGTTTTTACAATGATGTTTATTTTATTTTTTTTTCTGTGTACAACTTTTCGTATAGAAATACTTATCCAAAAGTTTCGATCAATAACTTTTTGAAACCCAATTCGCCTCTAGATTGTACTTTAAAGGGGTCATTTTTTGAATTTCTCTATTTTTCAATGTTTTTTTTGGAAAAAACTACCCAAAATTTGACAAAAACGAATCGAAAACCATAATTTTTTGATCAGAATTTTATGAAAATTTAAACATAGATAGAAAATCCTATAGAAAAGATTTCTGCGCAAGAAAATTTTGTAAATGTGAAAAAAAATTTTGGACATTTTTTTTTTCTTATATTATTAACTTCCTTTGTTCAGAATCGTTTTACTGTAGAAATGATTTATCGTTTCTTTAAAATTTAATACGCCCGTCAAGAGAATCCCACCCGTCGTGCAAAGTACACCCCTCGTGCGAAGTATGTTCAGCTTTTTTTATTATTAATTCACAAACAAATATCGTGTGCCATAATATCGTTTCTCTATATTATTATGTAATACGAACGATGATAATATAACGTTTGCCAGGCGCGCGGTGAGCAATATAATACGCTTCGCCGTGCATTATAATTACGATTCGCCGAGCATTATATTAATATGCTTCGCTGAATGCACATCAATATGTAATATAATATTAATTAATATGTAATATAATATTTGATCCGTCGGAAACTCAATATGTCGTGCACAAAGCGCCGCATTACATATATATAATATAACAATATACGTATATGTACAATGTTATTAAACTGTTTAAAATAATAACAATAATATCATCTCAGAACGTCTTTTGCAGTGTTGAGAATAATAAGATAAATTTATCTAGGTATATCATCCAGATAAATAATTTATTATCTTTTATCTTACCTAGATGGCATAAAAAAATTATTTGATGAAAATTATGTCAGATAAATAACTGTATCATCTGTACTAAATTACCTGGATAATTAAACCCATTTTTTTTTTTTTTATTATTATTATAATTAACTAGCTGTAAGTGGGACACCTTTCGGGTGAGATACAGGTGTGGAGGCAACAATAAAAAATAATTGAAGAATAATTTTTAGTGAGATACTTTTCCGAGTGTGCTTAGAGACCGTGCGTTTCGCCGGTCACTGCGGGCCCGGCCTCCCTCAGATGGGTGAAACCGCCTACGGCGTCATATAGCGTTCGCTGTCTACCAGACACCACCACATTTTTTTGGGATGGTAACTTTATATATTATGCAATCAAGGAGTATTCGTGTCGAAATATATAACAATAGGAATTTTAATTCTGTATAGTATGAATTTGTACCATTATTTAGAGTGAAATGAATTTTCTACGTGTGTCTCGAAACCGGGTGTTTTGAGACCTACTAAATCGAACAAATAAACGTGTTGGTGGTTAGTTCTCTAAATTGTTCTAAGCTAGTGTTTTTACAATGATGTTTATTTTTTTTAATTTTTTTTTCTGTGTACAACTTTTCGTATAGAAATATTGTCCAAAAGTTTCGATTAATAACTTTTTGAAACCGAATTTGCCTCTAGATTGTACTTTAAAGAGGTCATTTTTTGAATTTCTCAATTCTTCAATTTTTTTTTTTTGGGAAAAAACTAAACAAAATTTGACAAAAACGACTCGGAAACCATCATTTTTTGATCCGAACTATATAAAAATTTAAACATAAATAGAAAATCATATAAGAAAGATTTTGACTTAAGAAAATTTTAAAAATGTAAAAAAAAAATTTTGGACATTTTTCTAACATTTTTTTTTTTATATCATTAACTTCCCTCGTTCAGAATCGTTTTGTTGAAGAAATGATTTATCGTTTCTTTCAAATTAAATACACCCGTCAAGAGAATCCCACCCATCGTGCGAAGTATGTCCGGCTTTTTAAAGTATATACGAGCGTATACCCACGTATCTGTTGTCGTTTTGTAGGGTATACGCTAAATCAGTAGACTGGTGTCAGGGTATACGTCGTATACCCGCGTATACCCTCCAAAACACCACTGGTCACTAATAAATAAATGCGTAAATCCGTCAGTCTTGTACAAAAAAGGTTCAAAAATGTTTTTTTTTTGTAAAAATCGTTCAGAAAAGCAAGTTTAAAATCCGAGTTTTAATTTAATACATTATTTGTACTATATATCATACCTCAATGATTAATATTAGTAAATTATTTTTCGATTAGTAAAATTTGTTCGAAAGTATCACTCGCACATCTATTAATAGAAGGGCATTCCTTTTAGATTCTGAACGGAGTGAATAAGCTTATGTTTTTACAACAATGATGTTTATTTATTTATTTATTTTTTCTCTTTCTGGAAACACTTTTTCGTATAGAAATACTTGTCTAAACTATAAGCGTAATAATCGTTATTGAAAATGAAAATTAAGCACTGGAAAATTTCTATTATTTTTAGTAATGGTTTCGTGTATGAGTTACCACTGTCGCGGCACACCTACAGCTAGTTCGTGGCACACTTAAGTACAGCGGAATACTGGTTGAGAGAACCACTAATCTATAGGGTTTTGGCGGTAGGTGGGTAGTCAACGTATTTTCACGATACGAAAATGCTTTAATTATTATTAATCCGGGTCCTTGGTATTTTGACAGATTGTTATTTTGCTGCTTGTACTATGTAGACGCGCTCCATTGATTTTCCAAATATAATTACGTTCATTGGCCTAGAAAACCACGTGCGTAAGTCGGGTCAGGTATTTTGAAAATTGCGATGATTCGTGGTTTTCCCCGGGTTGATTAACGCGTTACCGCATGATTCGGGGATTTTTTGACCTTTAATAACTGCGACACCTCGTGTTTCGATAAGAATAATTGGATTTTGAAAATTGTTTTATGACGTTCAAAAATTTAAGAACTCAAATACAATTATGTCTGTTTTTTATTTTTTATTTTTTAAATCAATATTAAGTTATTGAAGATAATTAATTTACATAAATTATCGATTGCTTGTCACTTATCTTCTAGTCCGATAATTAAATGTGGAACTTGATTATAATAATAACTTATTAAACCATATAGATCGCGAATATTAATTATCGATATTACTTTTACTGGTGTTAGAAATTGTAATCACGACAAAACATTTTATTGTTGTTTTGAAATATTTGGTTCATATAAAAAGGCAATACAACGGAGAAAATTAAATTCACAGAAAATCGCGTTTTTTCTTTTTCACTACAAAAGTGTGAGTAGCGAGGAGAAGCTAGTGCTTTTAAAATAATTCTATTTTATCTTTTTTTTTTTTTTAATGGAAATACTTTTTTGTACAGAAAGACTATGTCCAAAAGTTTCTACAGTACTTTTTTAGGTCAGAAATCGTATCTCGGTGAGATTTAAAGGAGGTAACATTTCATAATTTTCATTAGTTTTTCCAAAAACAAGAAAAAACTACCAAAAAGTTTAGTAAAATTGGCAAAATATTTCATTTAACGAGATTTTCATAAAATCTATTTAATTAATTTTACAATAAGTTATAACTTGGAAACTCATTGGACTAGAAACTTTAAATTTTCACCCATTATCAACATAAGTAATATATATATAAAAAATCTTAAAGTTTTTTTTACCACTTGTGGGATGAATTTTAGAATTACCTTGTGTTTTGTTAGGTTTTATCGAATAAATTTTAAATCCTTGATATTATTAGCTACAAATTTAACATAACCTTACATACGCGCGCGCACACACACACATACACACATATATGTCTATATAAGCTAAAACAATCTTGAAAATTTTTGATTAATCTTTTTATAACCGTTCAAAGTTTGACCTTGTATGAAACTTGTAATTTTTATGTAAAATAATAATTTTTTTTCAGTCAAAACGTTAACAATTTTAAAATTTAAATTACGCTCAATGTTTCCTTTTTTTCAAAGATTCCTCATTTTTTTCTTACATATAATTTAATTTTGATAAAAATCATTTTTTACAAATGATTTTTAATGAAATTTTAGAATTTCGGCCCAAATCACAGTTATTCTAAATAATGGCAGATTTCTTTTTCTTATTATTAAGTAAAATTTTGAATTTATTGTTTTTACGGAGAAAAATTATTTACTATCTTATTCATATAATATAGGTCAACTTATATTTATGTTTTTTTTTTTTTTAATCAGCATTGAACATTTTAAATTATAAAAGCTTAAAACTTTAAAACACGGAAAAATTAATAATTTTTATTGATTGTTAAATTGACACAAATTGTTTTATTATTACTTATTTCTAAAGTAATATTGCTTAAATCTTGAAAATGTTAAAAACATCTTATTATAGTCAAATTTCGGTTAGAACATAAGTAGGTAACAATCGTGGAATATACTTAATAAAAAATTATAATAATAATAGTTTTATTATTGTTTCATATAATTTACTGAAGCTTCGCTCGTAATAGTTTTATTGAAGAAATTATTTATCGTATATAGCTAGGTATGTTACGTTTTTTGTTTGATATAATTGATTCACTTTTATTTTAGCCACTGTTTACATAAGAATATTGCATAATATATAATAATATTATTTTCTTAATTACTATGTACATGTTATGCAGAATGTAGAATATAGAATCGAATTCCTAAGAGATAACACTGAATTTCCAAAGTTTGTTGAAATTTCTCACGTATGTATATATTGTATATGTATTATTTAGCTCCAGTTTTCTTTTTAGTATTATATAGTGTATATTAATATTAAATAAATAGATTTTTCGTATTCTGCACTTCTCCATATTAGGGTGGAATATTATACGAGAATCGGTCATTCAGTTCCCGGATGATCATTATTTAACATGACGTGACTTGATCACTCGTGTGACCGTACCTATATATAAATCATTTTTTACTATTAGCCAATTTATGTCTAAACGGGTCACGAATAGAAATTTTTAGGGTGCCGAGGTGTATGAAAGGACACATATTATTATAGCCTTATGATATTTCGCTTTCCTAACAAGAAAACTACGAACTATTACTACGACGACACGGCGCGCCATTTAGGCAATTCAGCTACACGGATGTCAACGTTACGCGAGAGTGAAAACTTCTGGTCATCAGCGTGCAGTAATTATTATACATAATAATATAACTGTCATTAGGTGAATCAATATTAATTTCTCATTGAAATAATGTAATTTATTCGAATTTGTGTTATAAGTTCTTACAGTTTGAAAACCCTGTAATGCGTACTAAGCTCTCACCTTGGGGTTTTCAATTTTGCAGAATCATTCATAAGAATGATTAGAATAATATTATTGAATTATTTTCAATAAATCAATAATTTTTATTCTTTTGTCATTCTTGAATAGACAGTTGAAAATAGATTTGCACTATCTATTTTCAACCGAGTGTCCCGGTGTCCCGAGAAAGTGTTTCGGGATAGTGATTTGTCCAGGATTTAAAATTTTATTTGATAATATATTATCGATTTTAATGGTTCAATTTTGATGTACTAGAAAACATAGCTGTAAAATATTTTTCTTTGCAGTTGTAAAAGCGGTCGAAGCTTCTTTTATTATAAAAACGTGCTTCAATAATATACCTTGATCCTTATATAGAATTCTACGACCAAAATATTAGAGATAATTTATTAAAACACGTTCATGGATCAGCAAAATATTTAAAAAAAACCCACAGGAAAAATCCTGAACTTCAAAACTTTTGAAGATTGATCAATAAATTATTATTAAATTTGTTTATTTATTTATTTATTAATTTTTTTTGATTAGCCTAAGACGTAAAATTTGATTAAAAACTCATGTAAACCATAATTTAAAATGTAATTTATACATAATATTAATGACAAGATTTTCTTGTATAACTACATAATTTTGAATTTTCATAAAACTAATAATTGCTTACATACATAGGTATGTCATTCAAAAATACATAATGATAAAAATACGAGTAATAATTATTATTTATTTTAATACAAATCCGAAAACTAATAATAGCTTAGGATAGATAAAATAAAAGCCGGACACAGTGGCGTTACTATAAAATTTGCGCTCCCCTGCAAAACATGTTAGCGCCCCTATGTATAAAAAATATATATATGTCTAAAATTTTTAGTTAGTACTTAATAACTGTTTGTTATTACAAAAATAAGGTGATTATTATGTTTTCGGCGATTATCGTGATTTTCGTTTTTATCGGTCATTATCGTGTTTTCTTATTAAATACATTGGAGTGCGTAACTATTAATAACCATTATTTCATTGATGATTCAATCATTCATTATCAACTAATACAATCTAAGAATACTCAACATACAAATAGAATAATTAACAGACAAATTCTGATTTTAATAGGCAAATGCCAAATAGTCAAATAATTTATTAAAATATTTTATAATCTAGGCACCCCCTCAAATTGTGGCGCCCTCCCGCATTGCGGGGCCTGCGGGGCTCTAATTACGCCACTGATAAAAAGCCAACCCTGTTACTATCAAACTCCACATCATCGATAACGGTAAAACACGACTCCGTACGTTTTATCTTTTTGGGGACACGATTCCGTACGATTTTTAACAAACAATAGATTTTTTTTTTTTAGCTTATGATAGATTTTATTATTTAAAAAACATGATACAAGTAGAAAATATTACATAAATAATAAAAAAATTCCTATACCTTTAAGCTAAGATTGTGGTGATGTAGGGAGTAACAGTATACAACATGTATTTTTTTTAATTACATAAAATAAAAAATATTAAACAAACACTGTATTAAAAAAGTGATAATAATAATAATAGATAATAATAGAGAAGCATATTTATAAATAAGGTAAGATTTAAATTTAACACTGACTTAATTCACTAAATAAAATATTATTAATACATTTTTTGGAATTAATTTTATCTATATATTATATATATTATATTTAATTATGTTTTTTTTTCACATCAATTGGCAAAGAGTTAAAAATGACAGGACCCAGATAATTAATAAACTTTTGACCAAAACTTTTATTAGTGAATAAGAATTTAATATTACATAATCTATCTTCCCGTATTGTCATGTTATTTTGTTTTATAAAGAAAAAGCTAAAAAAAACTTCTCATACTTTTTTTTATATATATTATTTATTTTGTTTATCTATATTTAAATTTTCATAAATTTTGGATCAATAAATGATAGTTTTCGAGTTTTTTTTTTGTCAAATTTTGGGTAGTTTTTCCAAAATAATAATAATAATAATAATTATAATAATAAGAATTGAGAAATTAAAAAATGATCTCTCTAAAGTATCAACTAGAGGCGAATCTGGTTTAAAAAATTTGTTTACCGAGACTTTTGGACATATAGATCCATACCAAAAAGTGTATACAGAACAAAAAAAAAAAAAAGTAACACCATTGTAAAAACAATACTTGCTTCATCACTTCGTTCAGCATCTAAAACTTGTTTGAGGTCAATCTAAGTAAATAGGTAGGAACCCAATTTAAAGAAAATGATTATTATAAAAATAATTTTGCTCGAACAATAAATACATTCGTGAAAAAGGAATAGAAAAATCAAATTACTCTATGTGGGTGTATAGCATTTCGTATAGAACGATAAATCATTTCTTCAATAAAACGATTCTGAGCGAAGTGTTAATAATTTGAAATACAATAAAAGTGGTCATTTCCAATTCGTATATATTTTTTTAATTAATTTTGTTCAAACATACCAAATACACGTCCATAGAAATATTTTCAAACATAATTCATTCGGGAAAATCAAGTCCGACGAAAATATTTTCAAGGTACGTTCAATATAAATGCTACGTGGAACCGGCAACATTATTTTCAAACGATATACACGTTGCAGAAACATAATACGTGGCTGTCCAATAAATAAGGTACAAAAATAAACTGAATATTGAAAAATGTATTTATGACTTCAAAACTTTTCCACAATAAAAAAGATATATTTTACTATTTCTCTATATAGCCACCGTTAAAATTAATACATTTTTCCCGATGACGGAGAGTAATTTGAAAATGCCATCTAGGAAATACGCAGCACATTTTTCATCGAAGTACTCGGTAAGTGCGTTTATTATCTCATCTTCATTTTGAAAATGAAGTTCCTTTAGGAGTTCCTCCTTAGTGTTTTTTTTAACGGACTAAACAAAAATGTTGAGTCCTCTATCCAATCGTAGCAATTTTTCGACCACCTCATTGGTTTCGGCGGTGAACGTGTTTATTGGTCAACCACTTCTTGCTTCATCTTTAACACTTTCTCGAATGAAATTTTTTCCACCAAACCAATACATTTTTTCGAGACATTACGCACGAGCTATAAACTTTGATTAATTTTTTATGAATTTCAGTCGGAAGAACATTTGAAATATTAAAAAACCGAATGATGGCGTGATCTTCTTCTTTTGTGCAACTTAAATATTGGATTTCCATGTTTATATTTACGTAGCTGACAGAAAACTAAATTATAAACGTATGTCGTTTGTTACATATGCTATCAATTTTGGAAATTTCCAGCAGATATGGTCTATTGTTTACCCTGAAAATAACTTTGTATCTTATTTATCGGACAATCTACGCATTTTCGACAATTTTACCAAATCCCCTTCACCAACCCGTGATGCGCCACCACAGATTTTACGTGGACCCGCGACTACCACGACTGTGTTGAGACTGTTTTGAAATAAAATAAATAAAATCTGGAACTCGGAGCGACATCTAGCGATAGTGAAACGCGACGCGACGGTCACACCTATGACAGTGTGGCACCAGAGAGCGGCACGGGCGATAGGCGAAGGGCCAAGGGATTACGACTTCGGACCGAAACGGCCTGGGCGTTGAGCCGACAGGCCGAAAAGGCCCGCGAGACACGCCTCCGACGGTGTCCGCGGGCCAAGCCGTGCGCGCAACGTGGGCCCTACCGTCTGGACTGCCTTTGGACGTTCGGGCGAGCGGACTCAGCGCACCGTTCGCGCGCGTAATCGTTTCGTGGCCCGTGACAAGTATATATATAACCAGTGGACTCGTAACTATCGAGAGGGTGCCCACGTGTGGTACGACGTTCACCAAGCCATAGGGCTACCCGTAGACCTTGCGGTCTGCGCGTATAGAGAGGCTCCCCATCCGCCCCGCATGGGGTGCGGTGGTGTTTGAGCAGCAGCTGACTAGCTAATAAAATATGGATCAAATTTGGGTTTCAATATGTCATAATAAAAGCAGTCCGACTCGAGGTCGCGGCCTCGGGCAACCACATAATCTCACGATCGTTCACACATTATCACTAACACCCTCTCCGAAAAAAAATTTTGTTTCCTTTTACGACAATTAATAATTATTAAATATAAAATGTTCGCCTTTGAAGTGCTGATGTATGCACATACACTGTCAACGGCGGCCACGGTGCGTATATCGACGGCGACGACAACGACGCGGAACAACGATTGTGCCGGGTGGCGTAACGGCGGGATTCGGCAGCGAAACGGCGGCAATGACGACGACGACGACGATGACGACGACAAGGAATGGGAAAACAATTTATGACACACGGGAGAGAGGAGGTAGAGTTATACAAAGGGGAACGGGAAGTTCAAGTTAATTAAGTTGGGGGAAAGTCTCTGTGTTCAGATTGGTCTGTTGCAAATGACCACAGAACGCACAACAATCGGAAAAACCTTAAATCTAAACTCACAGGTCACAACTTAAAATTAACTAACAAACTAACTGACGGTTAGTGGAAACAAACTGTTGGTAACTAGAATT
>JAIPRM010012669.1:0-11958 GCA_025469315.1 Stegophylla sp. TES_Ste_2020 | reverse complement strand
TTTTATTTTAAATTTATTAATTAATGATTATTTGATATTGATGATTAATTATTTATTTTATTTATTAATTTATTTGATTATCTATCGAAAACATTACAAAATCTCTAGATTGTAGTGAACGAATTCATCGTAACAATATCCAAATTCATTGATGTCGTTTTTCTGAAATATTTTTTTCTTATGAAGAAATTTAATTTCCTACTGATTGGTAAGTGTGCATTGAAGTAATATTTGGTTTTCGGACATAACCGTTAGGACAATTAGGGGTGCTAAAAAACACTCTAAGCCTTCCCAGTTTTTTTTTGAAAATTGCATATGGGCACTGCCCTTAGGGAGGGTTAAATCAAATAAATCAACACGTTATCCCTTCCAAAACATTTTTATCCTTTTTTCGCCAATATGCATTGTATTCAAGGACTGTTACTTTTGGGTTTTACGGTTCCGATAGTGTTTCTCAATTTTCGTTTACAAGATTACGATTATCGTTCTTAATAATTTTCCTCAAAGGTTCTGGTTTCGGATTAGGTTCTTAATTTTTTTAATGGCTCTTGGGTTTCAGTTCCTGTTTTTTTTTTTTCGATATTTCAAAATAAATATAGTTTTTGACAAATCCAATATTTTCAATTTTAAAATAAGGACTCCGGATTCGGTTCTGGTTGTTTGAAAACGTAAAAATTCGATTCCAGTTTCTAATACTTTTTCTTCTTGGGTTCTTGGGTTTCGGGGCCGGTTCCCTTTCCTGATCGTATCACAGTACTATTTTGTTTATAAAGCGATGCATTTTCACCACGGACATTTATATAAAGTGCGCAGTGGATTGCGTCATCTGCGGGCGGCGGAGTGTGTTTTGAGAGGAGGGCTAAAGGTGTGTGTGTGTGTGTGTGTTGCGGCGTGCGGCCCCGAGGTCGACGGACCCGATCGCGGGTGGATATCTTGACGATGTTATTGTTATTGTTATTATTATTATTATTTTTATTGTACGCGCGCGAATGTGATGTGTAGATAAGAATGAGAGGGAAAAACAGAAAAAACGCCATATGTCCGGTAAACAAAAACATTAAAAAAAAAAAAATAATAATAATAATAAAAATTGAACAAAATACACGACACGCAGGGCCCGTCGGTGGAAGGGGGGGGGGTGAAATGAATAAACACCGGCCGTGGACGCGGTGGCGTTCTGGTCCACCTGTCCGGAGCTGTAGTGCCGGCAAGAGTCCCCACGGCCGACCGGTAGACTTCCGCGACGGCTACCCCGGTAAACGCGCGTGTATAATACTATTTCGGCTGTGACTGAGATCACATCGCCGCCGCCGCGCCGTCCCGGTAATAATAATAATTATTATTATCTTTTTTTTATTTTCTGCCTAGCACACGCAGACGACTACATAAATATATGTACGTATTATTATGCGTCTTCATACACGCACGTTCGCTCGTTTACACTGTGGTCTCGCGTACATACGCCATATGGAAACGCGTGCGCCCATTGGTCGTGATAATCCTTTTGCCGGGTTTCGGCGTTTTTCCCAGTCATTATTATATTATATCCGTCTCCGTCCAGCAGCCACTACAGATGTCGGAGGCGGCACTACTTGCGCTCTCCGGAACATTACATAACGTACGGATAATGTATTATAATAATAATAATAATAATAATAATACACGTGTGCGTGTGCACGCGGAAGACGCCAACAGGTGTCGATGCCATCCGGCAGACGGACGGACGGACGGACGTGGAGAAAAATCAAAAGAAGAAAAGAAAGAGTATATACTAGGTGGAAAAAAGAAGAAAAAAATAACGAGCACTCGCATAATAACAATAATAATAATAATAATAATAATATAATGCGTGTTTCGTCCGAATGCTATTGTCTTACACGCGGGCGTTCAACGTATTATAATTTTTTGCGTCCTGTATTATATAGTTATAGTAACATTATAATGCGTTTCTTCTTGAGGTCACCGGAGGGCTAAACACGAAATACAAACTTAATTCTAGCTGGACCCGAATGGAAGCGAAATTGCACATTCAACACTACGTCACTGCACAAATAATATTTTTTCTTCCAATTTTGTAATAATAATAATATTAATAATATTTACTCGAGTAAGTAATTAAATAAAACGGGTCAAGACCCAATTGATGAGAGCAAAACACTGAATTAAAAGTTTACACTAAATGTTAAATAACGAACCCTCAATTAATAACATAACCATTTTAACACACACGCACATTGGTCTATTATCTTTGTAATGAAATTAACATATCTTTAGAAATATCTCCAATAATTTTTAAATGATTTATAGAATTTTATTGAAATATGCATATCAGTCCATCGTGAAAATTTTGAACATTTATAAAAATTAATACAAATATAGAAAAAAAAAATAATATTAATAAGTTGTGTGCACATTATTAACTATTGGAACATTGTTATACATTAGAAAATTTAAAAAGCATACAATTTTCTGAAATTTTTTTTGGAAAATATTAAATGTTTGCATTCATAAATAATATTTTTTTTTCTCTGTAATACTAATAAGTGGCTCACAAAATGGGTATTTTAGTATTTTTATAAAAAATATTTTAAGTGATTTTGAAATTGGATTTTTTTTAACTATAGTAAAAGGTGAGCTATTAGGCTCTTATTATATTAAAAGAAAACTGTATTTCAATATCTGTATTATTTTTAGAGTTATAACTACTGATTTTCTAATTAATGTACACGCATCATTTTGCTATTCGATTTATTTTTTAAAGTATAAAATAGTTCCATTTATTAAAAATTCAATTGATTTTAAAATGTTTTTTTTTTCCATGATACTAATAAGTAACTTTACAAAATGGGTATTTTAGAATTTTTCAAAAATAAAATATTGGTTTTTAATTTTGGATTTCTTTAACCATAGTACAATTAGGTTAATTATGCTAATAGACAATAAATGTTACATATTTATACCTAAAAAAAAAAAACAGACTTAAATATAAGCATTTAATTTCGAATTATAACTACCAACTTTCTAATTACTTTACATACTGCATACTGCATATATATAATATGAGTTGAATCAGTAGTAAATAATTAACTCACAATGTTTATCTAACAATTAATCGATATTAACTTGTACTTGTTAATGGTTTTGGAACATTCACAAACTAAGGACAGACAAGAACTGTGGGATCTTTGAATATATTTTATTTTTTTTTTATATCAGATTAGTAACCGATAACTGATATTGACTGATAACTGTTTCCAAGCGCCGCTCTTTGATGAACATATAAATAATACATTTGGGTAAATACCGGGGCCCTATTAGTGTACTATCTAATATTCCTGGACCTAATTAGTACACAATTAGTACAGTTTGGCCCTAGTGCTTGGGATCCAAACGGAAGTGCCTTCTCGTAGTTGGCCGCATAAGGAGAAGCACTTAATCTTATGATTAGTAATTAATACTCTTAGAATATCCCAAAACAAACAACATTAAAAATTTCTCTCTAATTTCCCCTCAGCAAATGCCATCGAAAATAGCAAACGAATGCTTTTCATTTGCAATCGCTAGCCACCGTGTTCGATGTTTATCGAGAATAATATTATTATGAACTACACGAGCGTTCTAACTTCGACTGCTTTCCCACAAATTAATAGTATTATTGACGCACATTTATTCGTACACATGACCCGTTTGACTGCCACTGTGCTTTTTGATATTATCACACGACATATATTTATAATCTTATATTGTCTATTGCACAAAAAAGTCCAAAGCATCATTCACCTATTCGTGTTTTTTGTTCACTGTCGGTCTTTCGGCGGGTTGACAAACCGTTTTCGATCACACATACCAGACAAACACTTATATGCATTCCGTTTTATAATTTAATATGCACTGGTCAAATCATTCGAATCATTATTCCATGTGATAAGTATTTTATATTATTATTATTTTTTTTTTTTTACAGTAGGGCGGCTCGAGGCAGTACTATACAATACCTAGTAAATTGTCACACGCAGTAGGTATACTACGTATTGTGTACACGCAAAAAATATTTACGCTTGCGATAATGCAGAAAGACATATTATTTTGTTTTTTGAAACGACCGTTTTGACATACACTACATTATGATTATATCAGCTCTGTTTTATTTATTTATTTTTTTTTTTAGTCGAAAAACGATAGTGGGCGTAACATCACAATACAACTCCGACACCACAATCTCGTTTGGAAACCGATTCGAATGTCTAATAGTCATCCATAATTAAAACTCAACTCAAAATCGATCAACAAGTTGACGTTAGTTTTCTTTAAATATCTTATACTCCGTGTTACCCAATAAAATTTTGCCGCCTATCATCCTAACCACTTTCATCATAAAACAACCCTGTGTAGTCGGTTGCCCGGTTTTTTTTTGTACAGTATATTAAAATACTACTTTGTCCGGACAGGGTTATACTTTAACCGGTTCAGGTATACTTTTTCCGTAGTAAGTTGATAAGTGTAACTTAAACTATAAACAAAATGCGAAGTAAAATAAAATAAAGTAAAGAAAAGTTCACTTTACATTACTTTACTTCATTTTACTTTACTCTGCCTTACATTACTTTTTTTTTTTATCAAATAAATGAAGAAATGAAAAAAACTAGATATGCTTCGTACCACGGATATTCTTCTTTTTAAATTCATACTCAAAGTGTAATGTGCATGACATGAACTTAAAAACACTATACACCATCGAAATGATCGAACTTCATGAAATGGATATCCGCTTCGTACAAAATCCAATGTGAATGTGACATATTATGTACATCAACATCAGTATTCAGCCGAATACAACTCTGTACGGATATTAATATTAATTATGTATGGATAATTCACGTCAATGTTTTTCGTGGTGAAGATAATTTAGACGTCGATCGTGTTCATTGATCGTACAAAATATATCATCATATTCGTTATCTTCGTGTGCAATGCACACTGTGCATACAGTGGTGAACAGCTACTAATTGAATACTCGCGTGTACGTTATTTAACCGTGGGAAACGTCATGTACAAGATTAATAATTATTATACACACACACACACACACACACACACACACACATGTTCGTTCGTCGCGCTCAGCCACAATTAGTGGAAATCAATGAGAAAAATCGCGATATGACTTACGATCATAATGTTATGATTCAAAACGTTTAAAATCTAATTTTTGATTTCGACCATTAACGACTGATCAACACACTCGACCGGACCCCTTGAAACATTGTTTGAACGATTACTCGGTTACGCGAATTCAAAATGGTCGAAACGTTTTTCCGACGATTGCAGCGCGAATTTTTTTGACAAATTTTCGGGGCCGTTTTGACGAACAACCTGCCACGACTACGGCTTTGCGCGTGTATACCTGCGGACGATCGACCGCAAGCGAATTCGCGGCGCCATTTGTAAAAATATGCGAGGGTGGGCGTGAAAAAACGTGTTTAACGCGTACGGCGAGATTTATTGCGCAAAAGATCAAATGATTTTTTGGGCGGAACGGCCGTGAACGGAGACGGCGGGAAAAGAGACAGAGGCTGCGCCGCGCCGGCGTCGAGAGAACGACGATTGTTGTTTAATTCAACGATCCGTTTTCGATCTTTCGCGTGGACACTGGCCGAGAGGGCCAGTGTGTTGATGGTGTGTGTGGGGGCGGAGTGGAACGAAATTTATGTGCGTTTCGGCGTTCCGAATGGAGAACACAAGTGTGGGTATCGAGAAAAAATAACAACAAAAATAATATAATGTACAAAAGGCTACAAAGGCACCGACGACGGACGGACCCGGACCCCCGCGGTGGTGGCGAAAAATTTCTGCGAAATCTCGCGCAAAAACCGACGACAAATCGGCGCCTCTCTCACATTCTCCGGCAACAAATAAAAATATACAGCCACCGGCGGCGGCGGAGGCGGCTAATTAACGCGCGACATTTTCTAGCGGAAGACGCGTTCGGTTTCCGTTTATCGTTATTATTGTTAATTTATCGTAAACGGGAAGCGGACAACCCAGAGAGAGAGACCACCGAACCGCGGTGACAAGTCGCCGTGGACAATAACGTGACGCGTGATTTATCGTGTTCACGTGTTTTGCGCCTGCAGGTCGTCATGCAGCTCGCCGGCCGGTCACCGCCTGTTTGCATTGGTACAAATAATAATAATAATAATAATAATAATAATAAGGTTTGTAAATGGAGTTTATTGTTTTATTTTCCATAAAAAGTTGCACAGGCCCAGGCAAACGGAAAACGGCAAATCGGCCGTGACAAGTATTTCGGTTTGGAGGAGAATTTCGGATGAAAACGATTAAGGAGTAAAATAGTATTAAAGGATAATGCTTTATCAGCGGTTCGCGTCACCTATTTCTATGCGCAAAATTGGCCAAACGTTTTGAATTTAAGATTCGAATGGACGATTTTCATTTTCAAGTAAGTACAAATACAGACTCGTGAAAATGGATTGTTTCGAAGAGTACAACTGTAGCAGGCGCGGATTTAGAGTGGGGCTCGAGCACCCCCTGTCACATCAACCTCACTTCACAAAATTATATAAAATTATTAATTGACTGAAAAATATGATATTTTTTTTAACGCAATCGCTTGCCACACTTGCGTGAAATTGAAATACAATAAAATGTAGTTAAATAAATGTATTATAAAAAAGCTGGACACATTTCTCACCATGGGCTTTGTTCGATCCTTGGGTGGAATTTGTAGGCATGTTAAATTTTAAAGAAACGATAGATAAAGTTTTAAACTTAAAAGGTATTTTTGTTAACGTTTGAGTAGTTTTTCCAATGTTCTAGTTAATAAACATCATTGTTAAAACACTAGCTTCTTCACCCCACTGGGAATGTAAAACGTGTAAAATAAACTGAGTAGATCATTAGTAATAATTAAACAAATGAAGTGGATAATGTATTAATTAATGTTTTTTTGTAATAGATATATAAATTTATAATTATTATAAATAGAGATTTATAATTAAGGTGTAATTAGTAGTTAGCTGCTAATAGTATTTAAGTAGTTCTATTGATCGAGCACCCCCTGTTTATGATTTCTGGATCCGCGCCTGAACTGTAGGTTACGCAGACGCATACGAACATTTCGAGGGAATTTAAGACACTTCCCTTGCGGTTGAGCGGTAGACGTTTTACTCCCGCGGGTTAGAAATTCCCCCTATCTCCTCCCTAATTAGAACATTTTCCCCCATCAATAAGGTCAAGTTAAATCATGTATAGGTCATAATTATTGACAACTTCGCGTTTAAATCGATTAATGTACCACACACGATTTGTTTTGAAAAACCGCCACGGAGGCAATAGTTTTTATGGAATCCAAAAATGCTTTTTCAAAAATACAAAAAAAAAATAATTGGAAATACCCGATTACTATCAAAAGACCCAACTTATCTTGTTTTTAATTAACTTTAATTTGAAAAATAATACGGGGAAAAAAATTTCTACTTCAATTCAACAATGAGGGGAATATGTCGCGGGGGGGGGGAAATGTTTATAAACCATTTTGAAGTACACGCGCGGAGTTAAATATGTTATTAAGAAATTTTCGAAAATCGGAGTTTTAGTTATCCCGTACATTTTTCTCCTTCGATTTTGGATTTTTAACTGTTTTATAAGACGCAGCACTAGCATATTAAAATTAAAACGCCCTCCTCAAGTATATACTGGCCACCCGTTCTAGAACGATAAAAATCGACTAGGTCATGAACGAAAAGCTGGGATTGGCGTCTCTGATAAGAAAAAAAAAAAATTTACAAAGCATTTTATTATTTGTTGTTATGATATTTGAAGCCTAAAATAGGAAACATCGGTGGTAGTAGTTAGTAGACGTCTACATAATATATACAATAGCCTATGCATGGCAGCAACAGCTGTCTAGTGTCTAATTGCTCTCTATCTCTCTTGGTCTATGTGTTCATTAACTCTCTCTTTTTGATCTTTTTTTTTATCTATCTCTCCTCTCTCTCTCTCTCTCTCTCCCTCTATTTAACACACACGTAACCTCATCATATGCTAGTGTTGAAATACGTACACCGTATGCGCACGTATAAAGTCTCGAATCGCAGGGCAGAGATGAGCATGTAAACGAATTTTTTTGAAATCCAACGAATGAAAAAGTACTATTCTGGGGTGATTTTTCAGAACAAATCGAAATTTGTTTTCGATTTCAATGCATGCTCAAGGAGTGAGGGAAGAAAGTTTTGTGAAATGAGCTGAGTGCATGCAGCTACTGTACGAATCGTAGCTCAATTAAATCAATTGTTTTATAAATTATCATAGAAAAAACTAGTATGAATAATGACATACGAAATAACTAAATAACAAAATAATACAAAACCTAACTTAAGGTAACGATTTTTTTCTAATCATAATGTTTTTTTTTCCCCGTTCTCAGTTAAAAAAATTGATTTAAAACTGAATTAAGTAAAAAATGCGTTTTTTTTTTTATAAAAATAATGAACTTCATAATTTTCAGGTACATTAATCTTGTTTTATCTGAAGCTGCACTCATAATCGTTTTCTCGAAGAAATGATTGATTGTTATTTTAAATTTAACACGCTCGCCAAAGTCCAAATCGATGAGCGAAGAATATCCACGGTGCAACTAAATTATTTCGTCATAATTAATAGTTTTGAGCATCTGCTGATCTTTGACCTGAAACGATAGACCTTCGAGAGTCTTTGTGTTAATACTAGTTAATGCATGGTTAAGTTTTTATAATGTACCGTAGTTTAAAAAAACGCATGTTCGCATAAACGGCTTGTTACAGGAAAAAAATAGTAGCAAGAATTGTAAAAGAAATTGTAGAATAATTATTATTGTAAGAATTGTAAAATTGTTGTAATTTATTTAGCAACAAATTTATGAAATGAAAAAAAGATAGCTAAGTACAATCGTTGTCAAAAAAAAAAAAGTGGGAGGGGGACCTCCTCCTGTGAGCGCACTTGCACGTGCGTGTGACTTTTGATTTTTTTACTGTGATCGCCGCCACCACAACCATCCCAACTATTTTCTTAATTTTCACTCATACTTTCGATAGTTATTGTATACAGAAACCACCTCGACTATAACACGCCCATTTAAATTAATAATTGTAAAAACATATAAGTCTTACAATTTATGGTTATAGCTATCGTAATTACAGCAGATATGTATCATGTGAATTTAACATTATTACGCGTTCAAATTTCACTGTGATAACTAACTAATTCCAGTGTAGCGTATAAAATATACTGAGAAATCACTAAGGCTTTGGAAACATATTATTCGTGTTTATATAACATTTTGTTGAGTATTACGTACTGTATTTTGGCGTAGACATTATATTCTCAATCATAGGACTTGACGATGGTGAAACCGAATTACGATTATGGAACGAGTATCTCTTTGTATTTTTGTATATATAGTTGTCTACAGTTTTCCTAAAAACAAAGAAAAACAATCTCGAATTTGAGTAAAAACAGTAAAATATATCGTAAACTAGATTTGTGTGAAATCAGTTTTAGTAATATTGTCATAATTCTAAAACTAATATTATTAGAACTTTGGAATTTTCACTCTTTGTTGACAATGCGTTATACAGACTGAAATATGTTTCAAAAATTGTTTACTAATTTTGGGATAAATATAGTAATTATAGAATTTTGGAAATATCTCATTTTGATAAAGTTTTTTCCTTATTTTAGAATTTAGATACTATGAGCGGAACATTTAATACAACTTTATTTATGTTATATCCATTTAACGATACAATTTTTATTAAAATGATCAATTTTACGTTAAATGTTTTTTTTTTTTTTAATCGAAATCTCCTAATAGTTGATTTTTAAAGCCAATAGACATTTTTTAATTACAAAAGCTTTAAATTTTAAACACATCTACATATTGCACGGAAAAACTATTCATTCACTGCACGAATAATGAAACGCTAATGAATTATTCTGTTGTCGAATATTGTCAAACATGAAATTTATGTTTATTTTTCTCAGTAATTAACTGAAACTCCATTCAAAATCGGTTTTGTGAAAAATCATTTATAGTTTTTTATTATTATTTTTTTTTTTTTTTTTAACTCAGCACACTCACTAATTATTGAGTATCCTACTTGAGGCGTCAGAATACCAACGGTTTGAAGTGTGTCCGGTTTTTTAAATTAAGCATTTACAATCATACGCGTGTTCTACCATGTAATATTATCCCCATAGATTTTCTCTATTCGATCGGGTTTTTATTCATTTTTTTACACGCCATGGAAGTCGAAGAAATCTATCGTTGATACACGATTTCCGAATAGGTACTTGAAACGTTCTTTCGAAAACCGGCCTCGAGTTTTCGATTAATTTTCGATTTCGAATTTGTAACCGTAACTCGTAAATTTAATACACACAACACGAGTTCGCCGCCGAGACGTGTAATATAATTTACGACGTTCTCGGATTTTAAGTTATTTTATTCCGTGCGCCTAATACAATGCAGAGCTCGTACGACACTGCTGCAGACAATATTATCATATTATGCTCATATTTAAATTAATATTCCAAACGGCGTGTAACAAAAAAAAATAATAATAATAATAATAATAATAAATAAAAAAAAAAAAATGAAATATTTTCCAAATCTGAGTTCTTTCTATACTACGCGCACGCCTAAATTAAAATCTTATATACGTTATACACGTTTATTTTATTCAAATTTTGACGCGTCTCGCCGCGGCCGCATAAATGACTGCATATACCTGTACTTATAAGTATATACTTATATATACATATTATTGTAACGCAGAATTTTACACTCGTTTTCACGAGCGCCTACTAATAATGCCTACTAATAATATCCCAAAGTCGAATTTCTCAATAATTATTATCTACGTTTTTGTCCGAAGAATAATGCGACTATATTTATAGCTAGGTCCGGTGATTAAATTTCGATCCTTTCCCTACCCTTACCACGACCAGTAATCTTTTAACAATTAAAATTTTCACAGTCGTTTTGCTAAACTATTACCAAGGATCGGAAAGTTTTTATAACATTATAACCAGGGCCGTAATTAAGGGGTGGTTTGGGAGGGCGGTAGCCCGTTCCTCCGGATACTTGAGAGGGGCGTCATTATTTTAGGTTGAGTAGTTAAAAATACATGTAATTCTTTGGAATTTTATACATTATGTCGGGAATCGGGGTGACAAAATATTGTTACCCACGGGTGGAAAAATCTTAAATAAAGATTGTAAAATAGATAACGAAAAACGAAATGAAAAGCAGTGCCTAAACGCTGATTTTAATATTATATCTGTTAATTTTAGGAGCTTTTCTAGGGGGTAGGGCATATTTTATCAGCGAAGCAATCAAAAGGAGTTTTGGGAAGAAAAAGTAGTTACAAAGAGGAACATAGCTCAATTCAAGAATTCGTACATTGTTTACCAAACAATGGTATAAGGAAAGGCTTATGGAAGTGGGCGTTGCAATCGATAGGGCACTAAGTAACTACAGCGTTTCCCAATCTATGGGTTGCGACCCAAAATTGGGTCACCAAATATTTTTAATGGGTCGCTGATCATTAACAAAAAAGGAATATAAGAAGAAGAAAGTATCTAAATAAATAATAAAAATAAAAATTAATAAATAGGTATAGAAAAATTAATAACCACAAATTTAAAATATTTGTAATAAAACGTTATTTTTTAGTGCTATACTGCAATCAATTTCACTAGTTTTTTACTACTACTAATACTATTATGAGCAAAAACATTAATTTTATTATTATCTTTAATACTTTGTCAGATTGTATTTATTTATAATTAATTCTGAATTATAAATATTTTAATTAAAAGGTTATTTTTAATACTATTTGTAATTGACAACAATAAGTATTTAGAATTCTGTAATAAATTTTATCGCCTATATTAAAT
>JAIPRM010012668.1:0-11959 GCA_025469315.1 Stegophylla sp. TES_Ste_2020 | reverse complement strand
TGTGTTCATTATGATAGAACTTTAAATATTGTGTTGTGAATACATATCTCATAGCATACCATTAATATTCCTTTTTAATTTGCAAATTACTACTGATGTATATCCGTATAATTTTTAATATTCCTTGTACAGTAATGGTTTCTTTCGAATTTAAATATCATTATTTGTATCCCTATTTTTTCTTATTTATTTCATGATTGCGTAATTAATAAATAAATTTGCCATACTAACCCTTCCAATAATGTATGGTGGTTTCCTTAGCTATGTTTCTAAAATCAGGATTCGATCCAATACATAGGTTTCTTCACATTCTATATTGGATTCAATACCATATTTTTTTCTTTTATATGCTCCTTATTAATTTTTATAAATGAACTATTCAAAGGATTCAAATCAAATTATTTGAAAATGTATCCCCTGTAAAAAATGCATTGTAGAATAATGCATCACCAGTCTTGTTTCACTTTATCAATATGCTTTAATATTCACTCAGTTAATAAGTTTATATATTGTTACAAAGTGTTGCATTTAGTTCAATCAAATCGATAAAATACATTGAGTACTACAATTAGAATAATTTATACAATTTTATTATTAACTTTCATAAATTATCATCTTTGCTCATCAAACATCTATTATTAATTTTCAATAAATTAGGTGTTATCTTATCATTTCAATGCTTTAATATAGTTTAATATTTTCAAGTCTTATATGAATATACCTATTAATGTCAATAATTTTTATGTTTGCTTTAGGTAAATTTACCAGGCCTTTTTTTCCATATGGTGTTGGTAGAACTTGATAGACGTTATTTAAGATACGAGATGTCATGTATACAGAATTGTGATGGCTACATACATCTAATGAAACTAGTTTCATCTCTCTTGTATACTATAAAATTTCAGAGGGAAAAATTGTTTGTTAAATGTAATTATTACTCTTATTATAATTCCTATTAATATTTATTTTTCAAATACTTTTTTTTTAAATATTATGTTCATTGTGTTGATTGTGAATTATAGTATTATTAATTAGTGATTGTTTATTATAACTAAGGATTTTAATTATTATTTTTTGAAATGGTTTTTTGGATGCCATATTTATAAATTAATTTTTCTATATTCTGTTTCAAGTCTACATGATTAGAAATTTTTTTTTTTCTTTTAAATTGTATTTTTCAATTTTTGACCTAATTTAATAATCTTCTACATAATACTACTTATATAAGTCAATTATTGTTATAATTTTCCATGGATAGTAAATTTCAATGTCTCTGTTTAATTCCTTTGATTTTCCATTTTATGAACTGCTCACACATATAATATTCATTAATAAATCAATTGAATTAACTTATAATATTGTATAAAATACTTGTGTTATTCAAAATAATATTTTAATTATTTTTTTTGTTGTGATTAATTATACATTTAGTGTTGTGAATATATTTCTCTTACCATATTATAAATTTATTTTTAATTTACAGATGACTACTGATGTACGTTCATACAATTTTAAATATTCCTTAGATGTTATCTGTTTCTTTCATTCTTTAATATCATTATTTTATCTCAATTTCTCACCTGAGAATGGTGTATTCGTTTTATTTCTCTGTTTTTTCTTATTTATTTTATGATATGGTGAACAATAAATCTATTTGCTTTACTATCATTTCCAAAAATGTATGGTTTTCACCATTGCTATATTTCTAATAACATGTTTTGTATATCAATTGTTTATATGATTTAAATCTTGTTGATATGAATTTGTGTCCCCTGTGATCAAACGCATTGTAGAATAATGCGACGATTATTTCTTGTTTCACATTTTTACAATTAGCTTATATTCACACTGTAAATATGTTTATATATTGTTTCAATGAGTTGTGTTAAATATCAAAACTACTTCATTATATCAAAACTACGCTTTATTTTTAAAACTTCAAAAACAAAACAGTTATTTAATTTTATTCTTTTCATTAATTTATATTCATCTTAGCGGATCAAAGAATTCTTATTAATTTTCAATGAATTAAGTGTTATCTTTTATTTTTAATGTTATATATTTATTTGAGAATATTTTCAATACTTATTTAATTTTCTAATTATGTCCAACTAATTTTTTTATAAATTTCAATTAAAAAAATCAATATTTTGCATAAAATCATCCAGTTTTATGCTATTTTTTACTTATTATAGCTATAAAAAAAAATAAGAAAAAAATGTTGAATAATGATTATTATTGATATTCTTTCAGTACCATAATTATATATAATTATTATTATTGGTAAATAGTATAAATAGTAGTTACTTAAATGTTACTAAAAATAATTTTCTAAGCACACTTGGAAAACCATCTTGCTCAAAATTTTAATCCTATTCTCTTTTACTGTATCCCCCACCTTTTTAAAATATTTTCCAGTTTTTGCCTCTGAGGTATGAATTACCGTATCTCATTATACTTTGGCAGTCGATAGTCTTGCAGTAGACCACTTTCTTGCACTTTAAAGGATTATGGAAAAATATATTTGAGGCCTAACATGTTTATTTGGTTGATTTATCATGCCAAACACCTGGTTTCGAAGTACAAATCGAAAAAACTTCTCACTCTAAATTAGTGTACGTTACATTGTTTTCAATTTCATACCCTGTAGAATAACAATTCCTTAAAGCGAATCGTTATATATTTTTACATAATTTTTGTCCTTGGTTGCAAGGAAATAATAAGTTACTATCCCTAAATGGTTTTATGTCTTCTAGACATCGAATGCTCTTTGAAGACGTAGGCATGTATACTTATGTGATAGAGACCGAAGCCCGCAGAGACTGGCGAACCTCCCCACTTCTAGGCACACTTAGAAACCCAAAACTGACTGTCCTTTTGTTATTTTTTACTAAATTCTTTAAACTTGTATCTCGCCCAAAAGGTATTCTATTTACAGCTGGTATGAGTTTAAAATAAATTAAAATTGGCCAAGTAATGTAAGAAAAAAACTATAACTATCTGGAGGCTAAATGGCTGAAGCCCTTTCTATCGTATTATATTTTATTTTGTATGAAAGAAAAAAGTTAAATAAAATTTGAATTTATATATTTTTTATTCTTCTTTGAAAATATTTTTGAGTAAGTATATTTTATTATATTTTATTTTAGTCTTTTAATTGTTCTATAAATCATATGTTTCCATTTAAATCGTACTTTATACACATTTTAAAAAATTTTCTGAATTTTTTCTATTAATCTAATACATATATGGGTAAAATAATTTCACTAAATTAATTTTATTAAGTGATTAATTCAAAATAATGATCATGGAAACAAAACTAATGGACAGTCTTGATGAAATTTGCCACCTATCCTATAGAAATCATCAGATTTCATTAAATGTAGAAATTTGAAAATATTACAAACGTTTAGTCTTATATCACATAACCGCAGTGATTTTTAGTTTTACGACCATATATCTAATAGAAACTCACTCAGTAAAAGGTATATGATACTGATATAATAGTCTTTCCTTAACACTTTACCTTGGGATAAAAATAATCATTTCAAACCTTCAAATACTGAATTCAAATCGAATGACACTAGAAGTATTTTTGTTTTTTTAATCAGCCCCTTCCATGATAAAATTCTGCGTATACCACTGATTCTATGGTTATTTGATTGCAACATATTGTGACTTCAAAATGACAGTTAATAAATGTGATAAGTAATCATAATATGTAGTCTTGAAGTCTGCATTATAGGTGGGTAATAATTATTTCTACCTTATATTGCTTACTATTTAGAGAAATTTTTTTAATTAATTTGCAAAAGTGGGGTTTTAAAAAATTTAGCAGTTAAATGACAAAACAGAAGCATGATTTGAGACAATTATCTGTAAAAATCAGCAAAACTTTCAATTTTAAAATTCCTCATTTATAGTTAAGAGGTGAGGTGGTTATTCAATAAACGGGCTAGAAAATTAAACAAGTTAGGAAAATTAACTCTGTGCATCCCAAATTTCAGTTTTCTATACAATTAAAAATAATTCTATAACTATGTATTTAATAATAAGTATAAAATTAATAACAATTATAATTATTCAAAAATATATCTTCCTGGAAACAAGAATTGAAAATCAAAAAAAATACAAACGAAAAAAGAGATATAAAGTGTCTAATTTTATGTCTAGAAACTTTAAAAATAATGGACACTTTAACACAAAAATAACCACCATGGTATTATAGTTTTTATTAAGAATTTTATAATCATATATATGTTATTAAAAATCTAAACATTATTCCCACCATGTGTATTTTTCGATTAACAGATAGGATACTCATACTCTTTATGGGGTAGGTTAGGTTTTATAATATGTATACCTATAAAATATAAATATACAGTACACATTGTATAGCATGAAAACATAATTGATGCAGTTGTGTAGCTAAGGTTTAGCAATCTTGAATAAATTGAAAATATTGTGCATTTCATAATCAATTCATCAACATCTGTGTAATCATTAGTTTTAAAAAAAGAAAATACCTTTGTAAGTTAGTGTCCAAAGATAGCTGCCCCCTTGAAAGTTATGCTACTGCAATGAAAACTAAAATATGTTGATCATTTAAAATCTAACTAAACAATTATATAAAAAAAACAATATTGTACAACTTTTTAATGTAATTTTATTAAAATTTTAAAAGAATTCTTAATTGATTAAATGTTTAATTCATTGAGTTATGAGTTCTTGTCATTCTATAGTTCACCTCTAATTACATATAATAATAAAATGTAAAATCATAATTGTATTTTCTACTATCGTATACGGTGTGACTTGAAATTCTTCCGTTACGACATAAAATATTATTTCTTGGTGTCAGAGAAACTCGAATACGGCCAAATGACAAAGTCTCTCAATGTATTGTATGGCCAAGCACGGGGTTCGTCTTTCACCTAACGATATTACTTATATTTTTCTCTTTGAATGATTTGGTCCGCAGAAGGTCTCAAACAAAGGTACCCGATATAATATCGATTTACCTGACTCTATGTTCATATCATTTATATAAATTTTTCTCACAAGTGACTAAGTCAATCAAAGCTCTGCATGTGAGGAAAACTTAATATCAAATGTGAAAAACAATTTATTTTAGTCTTGCAAGAGACTAAGTCAATCAAAGCTCCGCATGCAAGAACAAAAATATGATTGTTCGTTTTATTAACCAGAGTTTATTCAGTAGCAACAGAAAATATAAACTTCAAAGATATCTTTCTTAAAAAGAATCAAATGAAATAAAACTCCAAGAGTATAGAGTAGAGTATATATTCGTAAGACCAATACTATATTATTAATACTTTTTCTTCAACAATAAATAAATTAAAATAATTAGAAAATACAAACAAAGAAAAAGTATAAATTATAAATTTGACTTCAGAAAAAAGGAGTCTAACCACTTGATTCGACAAATCCTGTTGTCGAATCCTGAGTCTCTATCCAGACTCAAAAACTAGTCTGGCCTTCACCGAGCTCTCAAGAGTCTCATTCAAAGACCAACTTTATATCGTCATTTTCGATTCAGAGACGACCCAACATGGACGTAATTGAGACCCCACTTTCTGATGTCACCTTTACAATATTTACTAATATCTATATGCGTGTGATTTTGCTTACTTGCTAGTTCCCACATAATATATTTCTTTATGTCTCTGCAGCATTTTATGTCATTGACAAATTATTCTTACTAGCTAATTCCTACAGTTTAAAATATCCTTACTTGACTAAAACTAATATTACAGGTATTATATATATATACATATTTTGCTTACACACATACAAATGTAATGTATATACATACCTACATACATATGTATACTAATTCTCTAAAGTACAACACTAAATTCTTAATATTATTAGCAATTACTATAAATTATGATACTTTTATTAAAGATAATAATATAGATAATAATTTAATTAAAGATAATTAAAAGTTAAAAAAAAATTATAGAAAAGTAAATTGTCCTTAAATACATTAAGATCTAAAAGAATTTTATTACAAGTTATTGTAATTGTACATTAATGAAATTTAATATAAATTTTATGTATATAACTTAAAAAAAGTGAGTACTTCGCATGTCGGGGTGTTCTTCGCACATCGAGTAGGATTCTCTTGTCGAGTGTATTGAATTTTAAAGAAACGATAAATCATTTCTTCAATAAAATGATTCTGAACGAAGGAAATTAATAATAAAAGAAAAAAAATGCGAAAAATCGGAGTGCAAGGCTGGAATCGAACCCTGGTGCAGTCACGTGATAGGCCGGTTCCGCTACTATTACGCTACAAAACGTAGCTTAACCATAGAGGTGAAATAGTTGGTATATAATAACCAAAAATATTGAATTTTCAAAATAGAATAAAATAGATAGAAAACTATTGTTGCACATGGATTTTAATTCACAATATCGTATTCAGCATCAAAAAGTACATAAGATGCAATAAAACATTATCAACCTTCAGTAAAAACGTATTATGTATAGATATCTCCTAATATCTGTCTGTATTTTATCCAAATTTTTTTCAATCAAACCCTTGTAAAATGTTTAATTATTTGTCCGTAAGAAATTTTATTGCACCAAAATATTCGCAATGAAATTCTCTATTCAATCACCAAATTTCAAAATAATCAAAATCAAAAATTTAACTACATAAATACTAACAAAAAATGAGAAACTTCCGAAATTTTCAAAATGCCGTACATAACTCAAAATTGACCAAATCTTTTTAAAATTTTTATGAAATGTTTTCGTAACTATTTTTAGTGGTTAGTCAAAATGTCAAGTTCCTAGCTGCTTTATTTTAGAAATTATGTCAAAAAGGAATTTTTAATTTTACTAAAACTTCGGTAATTGCATATTTTGCTGTTTTTTGTCAATTTTTCGACAGTTTTTCTCCGTTTTTGAAAAAAGTATTGAGAAATTGGAAAAATAACCTATTTAAGATACCATCTGGGTACGATTCCGGTTCTATAGAGATACTGATCGAAACTTTTGAACAAGTATTTCTATACGAAAGTGTTTCCAAAAGAGGGGAAAAAAATGAATAAAAAAAAATAATAATAAATAAATAAACATCATTGTAAAAACATAAGCTTCTTCACTTCATTCAGAATCTAAAAATTCAATTTCATTAGAGTCTAAATATATTTGGACCGCCTCTTTGTTATTGTCCACCTCCATGGTTGTTACCCCCCCATCCTCTTCCGCCAAATCCTTAAACAAAAAATGCATTTCTATTAAAAATATATAATTTATGTTTAAATCTAAAAATAAAAACACGTATAATAGCGCTTGGATATAAAAATTATTAGCTGAATTACTCAGCTTCGCCCATGAGTATTTTTGTTTTATTATATTATGGGTAATATTGTTCTGTGCAATATATTTTTTTTGCATAGTCAGTCGTTTTTGCATTTTTTTATAATACCTCCTTGTATACAGTATTTTTATGTTATGATATGACTTATATGTATAAGTCTTTAGGGAGTTTTATTATTGTATACTAGGTGACTTTTTTCAAGTGTGCTCTCCCTCACTTTTTGTCGCAAAAATGCAAAAATTGGAATTTTTTTTTTAATGTAAAAGGTACCTACTATAAAAGCCATGTTTTCCATAACTAATTTTTTTTTTTTTTTATGTCACCTTAAGGATATTCTGTGAAGATACAAACTTTTGTTTTTCAAATGGCAATTCCCTATACCCAATTTATCAGGGAAAATTTATTCGGGTTATTTTTCTGTGAATTTTCATGTATTGAAATCCAAATTTGAACAGGAAGTTTTCGAAATACTCAAATGTAAATATTAAGGAAAATAGTATTTTGGACTTATAATATTTAGTTAATTAGGTACCTATGTAGTAAGTTAGTTAATTAGTTAGGTAGTCTTATCTCATTTACCTATATTTGATATAGTAAAATAATCATATACATGGTTTATTTATCTAATTACTTCTGATTAATGTTAATTGTGTAGATTCATAATAATTATGTTCAATATAGGTACCTAATTAGCAAAATATATGTCCAATACACTATTTTCCTTAATATTTACATATGAATATTTCAATAACTACTCGTTTAAATTTTGGTTTCAATACATCAAAATTTACAGAAAAATAACCCAAAAAAAATTCTGCAGTTAAAATAGGGGGTTGCTATTTGAAAAACAAAAGTTTGTATACAAGGGCTTCCTTAAGGTGATATGTAAAAAATAAGTTAAGAAAAACATGGCTTTAATAGTGATTTGAAAATTTCAAAAAAAAAATTCCAATTTTTGCATTTTTATGGCAAACAATGAGGGTGAGCACACTTAAAAAATCACCCTGTATAGATCATAGTTACCACAGAACAATATAATTATTTTTTTATACATAAGATATAATATCAATGGCATAATAATTATATAAGTATACAGTGTAATATTTTCAAGGCTCACTGTCTATTATAGAGATATACATTTATATAATAATTAATAAAATATCGTTGAAATCAGTTGCATTATTATTAGTTGTTTTTGAATTTTGAATGATATATTATATTATGTACCATTGATTGCTATGAATAAACGTACATCGATAAACTTCTCAGAAAAAGGATGGAACACAGGTAGTTAATCACCCAAGTGTCGCACAATAGGTATTGGTTGTGAATAATTATAATTATTACTCTACTTGAAAGCAACATTTTTGAAAATCATTTCTAATTGCATGGTGAAAATATGAGAAAGACCTCTATTCCAAATTTCAAGTTCGTACGTTGAGTAGTATTTTAGGTACAGCGATCAGCGAGTCAGTGGTATTTGAATTATAATATATATATAGATTTTAAACATATTATACAAAAATAATCCATTTATACTCTAATATTAAATAAATCATAATTTGTAATTCAAAATCACTATTAGACAAGTCTATTACCAAAGTACACTCCCTGCTTTTAAATATAGTAGAAACGGAATAAGTTTTTTTTTTCAGATATTTCAGGTTTATACATTATTTTGATAAAATTGTTTATATCACATTATTTAGTGACACACTGACACTGTTATTGCTACTTAAGTGTTTGTTCAGGCATAAGTCTTGATACATACTTTGTGAGAAAGGCAATCAAATATAATGAAATCAATCTTAGCAGTGTATATAACTAACAACAATAATATTTAATTTTATAAGTATTAGTTAAATAATTAGCAATAATGATGGTTGTTTTAATAGTTCACTAATAAAATATACAAGGATGATGATTTATTTTATTATTTTGTTATCTATTCATAATTTTCTATAGACTTAATAATATACCTTTTTGTAATTAATTGTTTGATTTTTTGCTTACTCTCTTTTTTACAATACTTAATTCTAAATTAATTTGTGATAGAAGTGATAAGTAATCTGTGACAAAAGACTAAGTCATTATATTTTAAAATATCTGATGTATTTGGTAATCTTATACATCTGCTTCATTATTTTCGTTCTTAAATTTAATTGTTGGTGTAAAAAATAACCAATATAAATTCTAAAATAATTTTTTGTGACCTTTATTTCATGAAGCTAATTATTGAGTTTTTTTGGTTTCCTGACAAATAGTATAATTTGACTTATATACTAAACACTTTCTCACCATAACAATCCAAATATTTTGTATATCAGTGCTGTATACCTAATTTAAATACTTAACTTTTTAATACATAATATAAAAAGAAATAATTTACTTTAGAAATAAGCGAAGAAAATATGTTATTAAATTAAAAAACAATAAAATACATATCCAAGTAATAATATAATACACATTATAAACAAGGCATATTCAATTTTATGTTTAAAATAAAAAAATATATACTTGGCGTACCTTGTCTAGCTCCTCTTGAAGCATAATTTTTCTGGTTATTGATAAAACCACGGGCTTCGTTCACAGCAATTTCTTCTTTTGCCATATCATATACTTCATCTGGTATTCTTAAGTATTTAATCATACTACCTCTTATAAAACATTCTGGAAGTCTCCAAAATTTATCTCCGTCCTGAAAAATTAATATTGTTACAAATTGATAATATTTCATTGAAAAGATAAAATGTATTAGTATACCTACATTTTACTTTACTATCACAATAATAAATATCACTGGATAATTGTCAATTGGAATTATTCATCGAATATGAGATAATGTTATAAATTTATATTCTAATTGCATTATTAGTGATCATCTATTATTGCATTAGTATATTATACATTATACATTCAAAATATTTTATTTTCTACAAGAATAGTAAACATTCTCTCCGAAAAATTTAAATATTTCATATTATTTTTTGTTATAATACATACTTTAGAAGTACAGACCACTTCTCGTAAATGTATGTTCATCCAGCTATCGCATGTTATTAAGTATCCATTGTATGTTTCACCACTTTTTAATTCCACCAACTGCAAATATTTTTATTTTACAATGTACAAATTTAACAGTAATGGTACTTGAGTACCTTAAAATTCTACTCAATGATTAAAAACATATTTATGAATGGTAAAATAAAAATAGGTATGCTTGATTTCAAAGTGATACTAATGAGTTACAACCAGTGCTGTAGTATGTAGGTATATCGATAAAATTTTCTTAATTTTATCATTTCTATAAGCAATATAAATAATTCATTATAGTTTCTGATAGATATATTCAAATTAAATACACTACTTAGTTTCCATTTGATTTTAATTTATATTCTAAACTCTAACCTCAAGTATTAAGCTCAATCAACATTCTATTTAAAAAGTTTTTAAAATTTTAAAGTGCATAATTTATTTATATTATTATACTTTACCATTGGATGATTCTGAGCGATTTTTAGCAGTGGTAAAGGTAACTGTAACAAAGTAAAATACGATAAAAGTTTGGTAAAATAAAAAAAAAAAATGTTATTCAATAAAAATAAAAATATATATCAATAGATGCTTACCATTTTGTCGATATATTTTAACAGTAAATATGAAACTTAGGAAGACAATACAGTAAATCAGTACGATAAAACTGTTTAAATTAAATGTTTCTTATAACGTTTTAAAAAGAGCACACATTACATAACAAACCTAATAATATATATTTTGGCCCCCACACGAGTCCTCTCAGAGGGGTCCAGTACTCATATGTATGTGAAATTAAAAATTAAATATAAATTAAAAATTAAAATACAGGACACTGTTGATAAATGGTGGTGACATAAGGCTCAATTTTATCAAATCACTTATCAATAGTTAAGGTTATGAACACTAGAGAGAGGACGTCGAACAATGATACGCGGGGGTTCAAAAGTGGGACACCAGGCACTGCAGACCGTGACGATAGCACTTTCTCATTGAAAACATACACGAACACGAGTACTCAAATTTATATTTATTTTGTCGAAATTGATACAAATTTATTAACAATAAACAAAATAATAAATTTATAATAAATTTACATGATTTTTCACTCTGTGTTATTCTGTTATCAATTATTTTGCATAATATAATGCAAATGGTACGTCAATAAATAAAAAGTGAAAAAAGCGGACATACTTCGCACGATGGGTGTACTTCGCACGATGGGTGTACTTCGCACGACAGGTGGTATTCTCTTGACGGGCGTATTATATTTTAAAGAAACGATAAATCATTTCTTGAGTAAAACGATTCTGAACGAAGGAAGTTAATAATATAGGAAAAAAAAAATGTTCGAAAAAAAAATGCAAAAATCTGAAGTGCCGGGCGGCGGGAATCGAACCCGGTACTGCACGCATCAAGGCAAACATCATACCCACTCGGCCACTAACATTATTTGATCTTGTAGGTGAAATAGTAGGTATTTAATATAATAATCGAAAATATTGAATTATCAAAATAGAATAAAACAGATAGAAAACTATTGTTACACGTGGATTTTAACTCACACCATCG
>JAIPRM010012667.1:0-11960 GCA_025469315.1 Stegophylla sp. TES_Ste_2020 | reverse complement strand
TAAAGTACAATCTAGAGGCAAATCCGGTTTTAAAAAGTTATTGATCGAAACTTTTGGACAAGTATTTCTATACGAAAAGTTGTACACAGAAAAAAAAAATAATAATAAAATAAAAAAAAAAATAAATAAATAAAATAAACATCATTGTAAAAACATTAGCTTCTTCACTTCGCTCAGAATTTAAAATTGTTTATTTGCAAAGTAACTTCATAAATATACTCTTACCTAATTAAAAATATTTCATAGTATATAGTAAATATATAAATACAATTAACTATGGTTTATGATAATTGATAATTGTTTGGAAAAAAAAATTATATTATAGTATTTATAGTTTATAAATATGGTACCAAATTTAGAAATTAGCAAAATATGCATTTATACGCCCAAAAATGAAAAATATGCAAATATATGCAAACAGTGGCGGATTAAGCAATTTGCCGCCTACAAGCAGGACATTTTCCGCCGTTTCACTTTCAACTTTATTATTTATTTATTTATTTTTTTCAATAAAATACATGAAGAAATACATTTTTTAATAAATTTTAAATTACATAATTCCCTTAGTTGTCTATCCTATAAAATTGTTCACGCGCCGTCACTGCAAGTAATACGGCTTACTGAATGAATGGGTTTACAGTAAAAATACCTATTTTAACCATTGTAGAGGAAAACTTTATCTAGAATCGGAATAAATCCTATTTTCGATGTTTTTATAGATTAATTAAATAACTAAGCGATAAAAAGTACACAATAAACTTGAAATTCAACATGAAATATTGAACGATCTAAATGTGATCAAAATTCGGTTTTCGGATTTACCTACAGTATAATTAGTATATTACGTATATTCGCAATTCGTACAAACGGCACCGGGCACGAGTCGAGTCTGACACGTGTGTCACTAAATACCAAACGGGTGTTGTGAGTGGACTACGGTGGACAACACAAAAAAAAAATATATAAAAATATAAAAACAATGTCTTATCAGCTATCACCATGATATATAACTATGATTATATTCAAATAAGTCGTTTCCGGGAAAAACATAGTTTTGCTAATAATAAAAATTCTATTTGATCGCGTTCACCGAAACCATTTCAGTATTTATTCAGTGAGTTAATAACCTAATGACTAATATTTATAAATCATGATATAATATTATAATCACATTTTTTTTCTCTAAGTTCGACAAATTTGCCGCTCCAATCACCTGATTGCTTTGCCTGTAGGGTAATCCGACGCTGTATGCAAAATAAGTTTGCATATTTGCAATCTAGATTTCATAATTGGGATTTTTATCGTATTCCAGTATAATTCTGGCTGCACAAAATAAATATGCAAAGTCATAAACATCTGATCTCTAGTTATTGGGCTTTGGTTTTGCATTTATAGGTTATTATTATTATTTTTTTGTGATTTTACGTCATATTTATCTATTTTGCACTTTAAAATAGAACAATTTATATCGTTAATTTTTATTGGTCTGTTCTCATCTACAATATTTTTGATATCAGTAAAATAATCGAAGTAGTAGTGCAATTATGTAAATCAAAATTAATTCATTGTAACATAATATTCAGAACTAATGATTACCGTGTCGCATCTGGTCAGTCGGGGTTGAAGAAAGAGCAAAATATTTAGTTTACCGAGTAAGACCCGGGAGGCCGGTACCGTCACAATTGAATTTGACGCCTTAACCAGTTGACCTAACCACAAGTATAGCGTTGAAAACCTCCAAAAAAGTTGGTATTTAACATAGTAATCGAAAATATTGAATTTTAAAAATAGAATATTTAGAAAACTATTGATTCACATGAATTTTACTTTACACCAGCGTATTGAGCGTTGAAAAATACATTAAGATTGCGAAAAAACATAACCAACCAACCTTTTATAGTTTTAACTAAAAATACACTGTAACATTTATAAATCCTTGTACAATGTTTAATTATTTTTCTGTAAGAAATTTTATTGCATCAAAATATTCGCCAAAAATTCCTCACCTACATACCAAGTTTCTAAAGGATTGGTTGCACGTTAAAGTGTGTAATTTTAGGTAAAATGAATGATATTCCGTCAAAATACTAACTTCAAACGGTTATAGAGGAAAAAGTTGAATACGATTTTTGAAATTTTTTCATATCAATTAGACATATAATATGTGAGTGAGACTATATTAAATATTCAAGTCATAAAAACTAACAAAAAATGAGAAACTTCCTAAATTTTCAAAATACTATATTTAACTCAAAATTTATCAGACGTTTTTGAAATTCTTGTGAAATATTTTCATTGCTATTTTTAGTAGTTGGTGAAAGTTTCAAGTTTCTGGCTACAATTATTTTTGAAATTAAATTAAAAGTCAATTTTAAATTTTATAAAAATTCCGATAATAGCATATTTTGCAGTTTTTTGTAAATTTTTTGTGAGATTTTCCTCGGTTTTTGGAAAAAGTATTGAGAAATTTGAAAAATTACCATTTTTAAGTACCATCTGGGTCTAATTTTAAATGTATAGATTTACTGATCGAAACTTTTGACGATCTTTTAGGAGTATCATTTAGAAATAACTAGTATTAACAACTGATTCAAAAAGTTGCAAGTCGACAATTTCGGACAAGTATTTCCATACTAAAGGTACTTACAGAGATAAAAAAAAAATAAACAACATGGTAAAATCATAAGCTTGTTTGCTCCACTCAGAAACTAAAATATGTTTGGGGAGATTTTGTTTAGAAAAAAGCTCATTGTTCTCAGTAGAAATTACCATTTTTGTACAAAATTTAACTTCAAACAGTTTTAAAGTAACTGATTAATTATTATTAGTAGTACTTCTTAAAATGTTTTTATGAAATTCCCAGTTCTTGATACTAACAAATAAAATACTTATAAAATCCGAGAAATTTCTATAAATTAGTTCAAAATGAGTCAAAATATGATGTTGAAATTTTTATGCAATATGCGCGTGACTAGTTTTTAAAAGTTTCAAGTTGTAAGTTCTATTATGAAGCGATGTAAAAAAGCGAAATCTATTTAATAAAAATTCTGATATTAGCATATTTTACACTATTTTAGCAATGTTTTGGTAATTTTACCTTACGCTTAGAGGAAGTATGGAGGATTTTGAAAAACAATTTCTTTAAAGTACTTATTGGGCATGATTTCCGATTTAAAAAATTACAGTATACAATTTTTGGACATGTATTTTGCGAAAAAGTGTTTCAAAAAGGAGAAAGAGCAAAAAAATAATAAAGATCATTATAAAATCTCTAGCGTCTCTTCACTTCGCTCATAATCTAAAAGAAATAATCATTAATGAAAACCACTAGTTTCTTTACTCGACTCAAAACTTAATAAAAAAAAAAGGAAAGAATTTTATAATTTTTAACCCTTTTTATTTTTTGAGCGGATAAATATTTTTTTTTGCATTTTTAAGAGCTATAAAAACGAGTAATTGGCGAATTTGTAAGTAATTTTTTTGAACATCAACGTTCAGTCCCTATTCATATTATATAATCTAATATTGATATGTTATATTAAACATTGTGATTTTTAAATCTTTTTAATGATATATATATATTTCAATATATTAAATCAATGAACGTAATGTTTAAAACTGATTTTAAAGCAATATGATTATATCTTATGTCATTAAAGTACAATACAATGACAACAATGGAACTGAAAAACAAAAATAACCATTTACACGGCATTGTCATCATTGTCTTTTGACTAAAAATGTAATATTCATTACTCGTGAAAACAAGGCCAATTTTTTGACAAGAAAAAAAAAAGATAGGGAAGTATAGGAGACAACAAGACTATAATAATTGGTCTATTGTCTTTGGTGTTTTCGAAACGTTTCTCTAGTGCAATTTAATTACACCGTTTCATTGAATATGTTTATGGCTAAATATCTAATAATACCAATACATTAATAATTGACACAGTTTAAAATTTTTTACTAAAATACTATATTAACCAAAGAAAATATTACAAATGTAAATGAATCAGTGGCTTTATTTTATGTTTTATTATAATATGTAACGTTTAGTCCGTGTGATTATTGTTTTATGTATAACATGTTTGACAATTAGATTTTAGATTCTGAACGAAGTGAAGAAGCTAGTGTTTTTACAATGATGTTTATTTTTTATTTTTTTTCTGTGTACAACTTTTTGTATGGAAATACTTGTCCAAAAAATTCGATCAGTAACTTTTTGAAACCGGATTTGTCTCTAAATGGTACTTGATCCGAACTATATGAAAATTTAAACATAGATAGAAAATAATATAAGAAAGATTTTAGTTCAAGAAAATTTTGGAAATGTGAAAAAAAAATTTTGGACATTTTTCTAACATTTTTTTTTCTCATTTATTTTTTATATTATTAACTTTCTTCGTTCAAAATCGTTTTATTGAAGAAATGATTTATCGTTTCTTTAAAATTCAATACACCCGTTAAGAGAATCTCACCCGACGTGCGAAGAACACCCCGACGAGCGAAGTACACCCATCGTGCGTAGTATGTCCGGCTTTTTTTATCATAAACATTGTATTGTTAATCTCGATTCGATACTTTTGAATTTAGACTGCAATGAACTATTGAACTAACAGTTTCAAAAACATGAAATGTGTTTTAAAAGTTAGATTAATTGTGTTAATGTAGAGGCATTCATAATAATTATGCACTCGCATAGTGTAAAGAAAACAGTGTTCGTTATTCAAGTCAACATTGTATTTATTTTGATGTCATTCACACAATATTAGTAAATATTAAGTAACATATTATAATTTTCGTTTTTGTGATGAAAATTCGGATAATAGTATTAAACAAATGTAACTACAAATTATCTGATTAAAAGTAAAAATGATTTTACCAAGATAGTAGTTACAGATAAATGTTTGATAACAAGATAAGATATTAATGATAAATATAATTTTCCTAGATAAATAAATAGAATATTTCATACTCATTTGTAATAGGTATCAAAAATCAATACTAGCGTCACTAAATAATAAAATTGATAATCAGAAAAATGTTTATTACCGGAAAAATTAAAAAAATTTCAAAAATATATAAGTATCATAATGATATACCGATTTAACTTGACTGTATTTAGTGCCACTCACCACTCTTATACTGTTTATATAAAATAAGTTATATTTAAAAAATAATATGTCTAGTCCAATTCTTGATTCTAAAACATAACAGTAAATTTGAGAAAAGAAAATTGAACTATTTATGCACATTAAAAGCTGGATATATTTCGTACTATGGGTATTCTTTAATCCACAGGTAGAATATTGTTCGTAGATGCAGATATGTTAAATTTTAAAGAAACGATAAATCATTTCTTCAATTAAATGATTCTGAGTGAAGATTTAATTTATTCAAGACAATTTTTGCAAAAAATTATAAACACACACACACACACATACACACTTTGAAAAGAATTTGAGTCAAAAAAAATTGTTTTCAAATTTTGAAAGAATTATTGAGTATTTCGAAAAACGATTTCTTAAAAGTACCGTCTAGATTTCTAGACCAGTGTTTTCCAACCTTTTTTTACTCAACGCCTCCTTAGACTTCTAAAATCTCACACCACCCTCCCATATCAATATTTATAAAACAATTTTTTTTTTTTATCGTAGATAAATAACCCATTTTTTCTTTTCGAAAAATAACAGATAAAACATTTATGAATTTTATATAAAAATGAATATATTTAATAATACTAGAAAATATTTACTATAATGCAATAAAATATATACTAAAAAGTAAAAATGTAACTATACTAACTTCACTTATATAAAATAATTATACAAACAAATACCTATGTGACTAATGACTATCTTAAAATTGATGTTTTCCTACTAATGAAAAGATATATGGCTCAATCGATGTTAAATCTTCCTTTTTACTTATTTATAATCTGCATATATATACTTACATGGATTCTATAAACCCACAATACAATTCTGTATAGTTATATTACGTTTGGCTTCATCATCAGTGAAAATCGATATCATTTATTTTATGATTATAAGTGTAGAAAAGAATATAATTTAAACGAACTCTCAATATAAAAAAATAAATGTCCACAAGAGGATGGCGGTGCCCCACTGGGAACCACTGATCTGAACTAGGTACTTTTAAGACGCCATTTTTCTTAGTACTCAATGAAATATTGAAATACTCAATAAGTACATTTGCTTCTAGACTCTAGAGACAAATCTGATTCAAAAAGTTTCTGGTACGAAAAAGTGATTCCAGAAAAAAACATAAATAACATCATTGTAAAAACAGTAGCTTTTTCGTTCCACTCAAAGCCCCCAAAAAAAGTTTATTGTGAATTTACGTGAATTTATTTATTTAGAACATTTAGTAAAGATGACGTTAATATTATTAATTATCCGATTCAGTACATGAAATTATTACTTTTTAATCCGAGATAAAAGTTTATAAATTATTACACACCACACTGCCAATAGAACATCCCCCGTGGAGAACACGAGGAGAATAACTATTATCATTCTAGGGGACCGTTGCGGAATACGTAAAACGATAGTTTATCAAAGTCGATTAAACAATTTTTATTTATTCCTAGAAAAAAACATACAAAACGCGCAAAGTGCGGTGACCTCTGCCCTCATATAAAAAACGTTCCCAGATTTATTGAACCGTTTCCTTGAATCATTTGTGACTCGCCGTTGAATGGGTATAGTATTATTATTTATTCTCTTTGTCGCGTCGTCGTCGTCGTCGTCGTCGTCGACAACACCGCGTTAAAGTCGTAACAACGCGATTAAAACGAATCGCACAATGACATTATTTTACCGGGTTGTACACTAATAACGCTAGATTATAAGAACTTCAATACGAAATTCTATTGAATTTGAATTTTGTCATTTTATTCGTCGTCCGGAACTTCTGAACGCAAACCGTTTCGCACAAAGGCAAACAAACGGCGAATTCACAGTATTATATTGTACAGTAATGATCCATATTATTTATATTACAATACAATATAATACAGTCGCTGCTGACGTTGACCGTGATTTCTATACGTATTTTATTATGTTTGCGTTTATTTTCTTCTCTCGTTCGAATTATAAAATTAATATTACTACGAGAAATCGCGTCTTCTTTATTCGCCGCAGCGCTCGCGTATGATATTCATTATCATCGTCATCGCGGTACAATGGCATAAAATGCATAATTAAGAGCTGACGATAATGGCGCCATATTATAATATTATTATCATAAGTGTGGACCAATTGCGTATTGTATAGTACGCGTATAGTGGCGACGATAATGACGACATAAAAACGTCTCGTTTTGCATTTTGGGCAGTGGCGTGCGCAGGGGGGGAGGTTAGGGGTTATATCCCTCCCCATTGTATTTTTTACCATGTTATTTTTTCGCTATAAAATACATATAAAACGTAAGAGTACCTGTATACAAATGGTTGGAAATACATTTATAGTACATTTATGAAAAATGAGATAGGAAATCACAAATCAATATGAATTATGTTTATGATTGATTATGAGTTTTAAAACGAAATGATAAAATAATTGAAGTAGTCTGTACTGTGTTCGTGACTTGTAGATATATTTACAACTTTGGTTATTTCGCGTGTGAACAGTACTTATAAAAAAAAATAATTATAAGTATTTATATGAAATTAAATATGTAATACATTAATTATCTATTAAATGTTTCATTGTGTGTAAAAAAAAAAAGCTGTTAAAGTGTTTTGTAGTTTAAACCACATTATATTAAATACCATAAAATGAATAAAATAGTAACTTGTAATCGGTAAAAATGTAATTTTTAATTGAAAAAAAATATTCATAGGATAATGACACGAAAAAGTTAAAAAAAATTTATTTCGAGTGAAGCGAGAAAACAATATTTTTGTTCTAATTAAAATTCACTGGGCATATTGGCGTTATTAGGATAAAAAATTTAAGGGTGGAGGGTAAAAATATGTTAATACGATTGATTTTGCCCCTCTTCCTCAATTTTATCCAACTTTTCCAAAATCTAGGGGGTTTTGAATGGTCGTGGGGGGATAATTCCCCCTAATCGTACGTATGACTGGGTATATAATTTCCCGTCCTGGATTTATTTCTCACTCCACTTCCAGATTACATCCCCTCCCATCAGAAATTCCTGGGCACGCCACTGATTTTGGGACATTTTATTCGCGTTCAGATGTGCTAGTATAATGTTAGGCGAACTCAATTTCCAAACCAGTGTTCAGACTTTTTTGTGACGAAGGCGTAAAAACAATAATTATTAAGGCATGGATGTTGTTGCATTTGCAACTTTTCCTCTACATTTCCAATTTATTGCCAAGTAAGTTTCAAATACGTTTCATATAAGTATGAGTTCAAATCTAAAAGTTTTAAGAGCAATTTTTTGCAATTTTGTTGATTTTACTTATTTATACAAAAACTATTTTAGCTATTATCGAAACTCGACTGTTGTATGAATAAGATTAATTATAAAGATTTCAACTTCAACAAAATTTAATGTTTATTCACTCGAACTACGGATTTTTGCCAGACGCGATTTTAAAATTAGAAAATCAAGGACTTCCGGTAGTTGAGCTATTGGAATAATATTGAAAATGTTCAAAATAAATTAGACAATATTATATTTTGTGAAATCGGAATTTCAGTCCATGAAAAAATCAAGAAAGTTATTGAAAATAATACCGGATTTGAAACCACTATTAAAATAAATGATATATTCACTGGACAAGGAAAATCTTTCGATGGTTTACCCGAAGCTTAACAGTAAACGATTTAGCTTATTTTAAATACAATCCGTTTTTATCAACCGACATAGAACGAAGTTTTTTGAGGTATAAGAACTTATTGGCTCCAAATTAAAGAGCGTTCGAATCCGAAAATTTAAAACAAACACTTAATAATAAGTCTAATGCAATGATGTTTAAATTTTAAAATATTTAATATGTTTAGTATACGCATAGATTGTTAATTATAATTATAAAATGTAAAAAATATTTTTTTTTGGTAGAATTAAAATAAAACATCTATAAATTATAACGAATTTTTTTTATTTTTTAGTGCAATTTTCAATATTTTAAGTGCAATTTTCGGTATTTTTAGTGCAATACTGTAATCAATTTCACTCGTTTTTAACTACTAAAACATCTATTCCTTAATAATTATTGATACAATTTTTTTAAACGAGCACTTATTTTTTTTTTTTTTTTTTGTCACTACTAATATTAGGTACTCAACGTGCGTCCAATAATCACAATAATCAGAGATCATACGTTTTTTGTGAATTGAATGTTAAGGGAGGTGGCGTGAAATTTTTTGAATACAACCAAGGGGGGCGTGGAGTAAAATAGGTTGGAAAACATTACTCTAAAGTCTAGAGAAAATATTGTATTCTATTATTAAAATAATACAATATCAACGAGATAAAATGAGATTTAAAAATTATTCTCGTTTATTGTGAAACTCTTGACGAGCGAGGAGAAATAGAAGATTTAAAATAGAGGAGAAAATCAAACGATAAAACTCGGTACTTTTTTTTTTTTTTTGGAAACTATTGAATTGCTGAAAGCCCGGATTTTGCTTTTATTTTTTCTTTATATATATGTATTTTTGGAATTATAATTTTTTTATTTATTAGTTTTTCTTATGAAAATCAGAAATACGATGTAAGCAAAATACTAGATGCATTGACATTACCAAATAATACCAAAAACTCGCTCAGTCGTTTTGGTCTTGTTCACATTTTATAATATATTTATAGTGTTTTACTAAAGAACATTAAGAAATAAAGGCGTTCAAGGCCTCAAACTGCTATTATTGGCTGTCTAAATGAACGGAAATGCAAAGAAACTATGTCTGTTAATGAATACCAAAATTAAAATCTAAAATCCGGACATACATATAGATATAGATACATATATACTCCCCCCCTCGGGTGGAACATGGTGGGTGTATTGAATTTTAAAGAAACAATAAATTATCTACTCAATAAAATGATTCTGAGCGAATCTTCTGTTTATTCTCAAGACAATTTTACTTAAAAATTATTAAGTTTGTTATTATTACAATTTTTTTATTTTTTATAAAAAGTTGTATACTCCACTATTAACTGATAAAAGTAAAAACAAAAAAAATGTGAGATAAAAAAAATACCATTTATTAAAGTACAAAAATATTTCTCATCTATATTAAAATTTTCAAAAAAATTAGATTAGTAAGGTACAGTTTTAAATGCTTTTCTGAAAAATGTTGGATAGTTTTTCCCAAATGTTGAAAAAATTATAAAAAATTTCGAAAAATTATCTATCAAAAGAACCATCTAGACTCTAGGGAAAAATTGTGATTCAAAAAGTTGCAGGTCGAAATTTTGGACAAGTATTTCTATATGAAAAAGAAAAAAACATTTTAAAATTTTCAATATTTAATTCATTGTATAAACACCTCCTTCTTTAATCTACTCACTATTCAACATTTTTTTTCTGAGCTGTACCATATTTCCTAATTAGGTGCGATAATCAACTACATATGGCCTTAATTATTATTAGTTAGGATTTATATTTGCGATATTTTTCTAGAGTACCTACCTAGCATTTATTGTTGTATGACATACAATAAAATTATTTACAAAAAAATACTAGAATAGTTTAATTTATATTATGTTATATTATTATTCACATTAAAAATCTATTTATTTCCTACATATTGGAGACTACTCAGGCCACATTAAATTGTAACTAATATTTATAATATATTAAAAAGGTATTTTGTCAAATTTGGGGTGTTTTCACCCAAATTTTAAGAAAATCTATTGAGATTATTGAAAAATTACCTCTCTAAATTATCTATCATCTAAAGTAGAATTCTGAATCAAATAGTTTCTGGTTGAATTTTTTTCGACAAATATTTCTTTGCGAAAAAGTGAGGAAAAAAAGAATTATCATTGTAAAAACATTAGTTTTTTTGCTCCACTCAGAGTCTAAAATTTCTGTAGGCTTTAAAAATGGTTCCATTGTTATAATATTTTTATAATAATGTGGCTCGGGACAGGTATTTTCAACGATTTGGTTATTGATTTCAACTCTTAAACAAAACTACTTTTGAAATAGTTTTCAATTTTTCAAAGGATAGACTTCTAGACTTATAGGGGGTGAGAACAATAAAATCTTTGCATAGAACTTTTCGAGACAAATTCTTAAGGGAAGTCGTACATTTTAAATGTTGGCACTTAGTGGTGTGCTAAAAATTATAGGATTTACTGAGACAGTAGCGTATGTAAAGTTCCACCAAGGAAGGGGCGATTTGTAAATTATATCCTAACACATCACATTATTATCATTCGGACTCAGTCCCATTAATCCATTTTTACCTTCTAAAACAAATTTGTAAATTTTTGTCAAATCTTGGCCTAAAAAGGTCTCATCAGTCGTATAGTAGAACGCTCGATTTCTTTGCCTTCCGAACTTTTGACAATAATCGTGCTTTTGATTGCTTCTCACATTCAGTCTTCTCAATAACTTATGAAAAAAAAAAATATATATATAACCATGTCATATTCATAAAATTGATAACATGTAACTTTTTTTGTGTAAAAATTCTTAATTATGATAAAAATAAAAGAATTTGAAGGTACTTCATGAAAAATAATGTATAATAATATTTGTTTAAATCTTGTTACTGAAAAAATCTTTGTTGCCGATGAAAAATTGAACAAACTTTAACGAGTATTTCTTTATTTCACTCAAAATAAAATTTTAAATTAAGTATTATTCATTCTTATTGGTTACAAGTATCAAAGTATAAATAGTTACAGCAAAATCGTCTTTTTCTACTTTTTTAAAAAACGGTCCACGGTAGATGAACGTTTTTAATAATAAATGTATAATATTACATTTCGATGAAAAAAAAACTACAAGG
>JAIPRM010012666.1:0-11960 GCA_025469315.1 Stegophylla sp. TES_Ste_2020 | reverse complement strand
ATCTATGTTTAAATTTTCATAAAATTCTGATCAAAAAATTATGGTTTTCGAGTCGTTTTTGTCAAATTTTGGGTAGTTTTTTCCAAAAAAAACATTGAAGAATTGAGAAATTTAAAAAATGACCTCTTTAAAGTACAATCTAGAGGCGAATCGGGTTTCAAAAAATTATCGATCGAAACTTTTGGATAAGTATTTCTATACGAAAAGTTGTACACAGAAAAAAATAAAAAATAAAAAAAAATAATAATAAACATCATTGTAAAAACACTAGCTTCTTCACTTCATTCAGAATCTAAAATGTAAAACAACCTTAAAATATGCACTAAAATCATTTGGTATTGAATTCCTTTTAGAATAAAATGGATTTATAGCTCACTCTGCTATTGTTTCAAATATGCTACAAACAAATATACATAATATGCTATGAGTCCCCGATAATGATACACACAGGATCCGGTGGTGTTCTCCTTAGTGGTCGGACGCTTGGGCAGAGGCGTCTAATATTATGACGGGAACGGGTCGACGGAATCACGAGCGCGAAAAAAAAAAATAACGCGAAAATACCGAAAGAAAAGAAACGGGAAAGAAGAGTTGTTATTAATTTCGTCCCGCGCGCGCGCGCTGAAACAATGGAACGATTTTCTTTTTCGGAAACGTTGAACAAACACGCGAAAACCGCCGATATGAAAATAACAAGAATGATTGTTCAAAACAAACAGACCCTATACAGTTGACATGATGGCAAAAGGATACTGATGGACAGACGTATATAAATAGATATACATTATTTTCTCACCGCATTGGTAATTATTTTATTGAGCGAGTTTTTTGCTCCGTTCACATCACGACCGACGAGCTAATGAAACACGTAGGTATAGAAATAATAGAATTAATTATTATTATTATTGCTGTTACACTAGCGATAGACACAACGTCGATCTATCCGAGTCGATTTTACTCCAGGCGTCCCCAACAACCAATGGCGTAGTGGAGGATTCCTCAATAGAAGGGGTCGGGAAAAAAACCTTAATAATACAAAAGTATTGCATAATTTGTCTGTAATAATTATACTACTCCCTTCATCGTCGATAAATATGAAAATAATTCGTTGTGAACATAATTATTGATATAATAATAATTACAATATCCTAAATAACTGAAAGTTATTGAAAATTTGATTGAAATAAGATTTGTCAAAATTGTGATTTTAAACGCCTGTAAAAAATTGATTTAAGTAAAAAATAAATGTAGTGTCTTAAATTATAAACTGTAGAAGTAAGGTTTTAATAAATTTCTGCTCATAATATATATTATATTTTCCAATATTTCCAATGTATTATAATTATTTCAAAAGTAATAAATTTTTTAAAAAAAATTAATCAAATTGTATTGTCTTAAGGGTTATTGATAACTGGTGAAAATTATAATTTTATAGTGAAACTTTTTTCGAATTGATAACTAAATTACTAAAATCGATTTTATGAAAATCTAGTAAATGACATTATTTTACTATTTTTACTCAAACTTTAAGTGGTCTTCATTTATATAATTTGTTATCAATACAATTATTAGAGAAATTAAATTATCCAATATAGTGATTAAAATATTGTTTTCTAAAATAGTTTGAGGAGACGACCCCCACCTACACATATGCAGCCACGATGACGAACGCGACGGCGAACACGCGATTACGTCACCGCATCAATATTATTCCCGTGAGAGCGATTGTACGAAGACATTAATATATTATGACGACGAGTCATTACATCTCATTAAAATTCACCTCGTGACAAACTACCGCGTTAAACTGACTTTCCGCTACGGTTTAACAGTTAGACCATACATCAAAAATATCCGAGTATAGTCCTACCATCCCCCGATATAATTTTCCTAGAAAAATCTTAAAATCCTAGAAACATTTGTGCGAGTATCCCGAGATTATTATACCGGAGGGGTGAGGAGCTACGATTTGACTGCGAAATCGGAACGACGTATAAAGTTTTTCACTCCTTCAAAAAATAATTAAAGCCAGTACCCCTTCGCCCATCAGTGTCTTAATTTTTAAAGACAACGTTAAAAAATTTGGACATACTAGACGAAGACGATGGGGAGATGGGTAGGGAAAATGTGCGAAAAAATATCAAGACAACGAAGGCGTGCCCAAACTAGGGAAAATCGTATGAGCTCACCGCCTTATAGATGTTACATATGTGTATACACGTCATACACGTAATTCGACTGGTGTGCGTCATCATACAATAGGGGTGGGAAGGGGTGGTATTTCCGCATCGTCATCCATCATATTATTTTACATTATTGTCCACTTGTCGTTACGTTAAATATATTATTATTATTATTTTGTGTGTATATATATATATATGACGTTTGTGTTGCAGACGACAGCGCCGGAGTATAAACCAAACGACAATAATACAATATTATTGTTATTATTATTATATGTGTTATACGCAGTCCGATACGGTCAAATTATCGATTAGCGTTGTATGTACAGAAGAAGAAGAAAAACGAAAAACCACAGGCAATAACGTGACTTCTTGATTTCTGTCGCTACTGCGAAACTCGTGTTACGAGGTTCTCACCGTCTACAATTATGAGGAGTTAAAATGGAGATTCAATCCATCTTCAATCAAATAAAGTGGATTCATTCAACCTACCCCTTATTGGTATTTGAAAGCGTTTAATTAAATAATTTTAAGTGGAGCTTCTGTATATTTAAGAGAATATTCGTTTTGTTAGAAAAATTATAGTTCATTATTATTAAAAAAAAATCACATTTTTTTCCCCCATTAATCGAAAAGAGTTATACAAATTGAACTTCTAAACATATATTTTTTTTTATGTCCTAGATGGTGAAAAATCTCAGGGTGACCCTCGGTAAAGCATTCTAAATTTTATTTTTAATCACTCGATTGTTATCTTGTGTGTCATACAAAAACTTGTCCCCACACCACATAGCACGGATATAAAACACAAATTTTAAAGAAATTTTCTTATTGACTAACCCTGGTTGCCACGTCAAAAATCGTTTAATTCTCTCGAAGTCAAAATATCGTGAAATAAATTCGACCATGTCAAAAAAAAAAAAAAAAAAAAACACGTCGTTTGTTTCTCACGATTTTTTTGCAGGAAAAATCCGTCGACAGCAGAAACAACAACTAAACAAGATGATCACAACGAGAATAAATGTGAAAATCGTATTTATTCGAATGTCTGACCGTCGTCACGAACAAAAATGAAGAAATTGAAAAAATCACGCGATCTTTTCACCACGGAAACTATAATCCCGTCAATTTTCATTACATCTCAAATACTATAATAATATTTTTATCCAATAAAAATCTTTCTATTCTATACTTATATTTTATACATTCCTATGTGTTTTTTTTTTTAATTCAAACACCTGTAAATCGTATCGTGATTTCACTTCGCCAGCTGAAAATGAAAAGGTTCTAGCAGGTCACTGATTTAAAATTGTTCAAGGGAAGTTTTTTAAAATCGAGAAATTTGCCTAATGCTATTATTTGATTTTAAATCTGTTAGGATGGAGGACAAAGTTTCGCTCTTTAATTTAAATACAATTTAATGAGCATAATATGTCAAGCCATTGATTTTGTATCAATAAATAATATAAATGTGTCAAAGTAAATAGTTTCACACTCTGAAAAGATTCCCCTGGGAAAACTTCAAAGTAAACACTGTACAGGTAGAACCTATTCATAACATAATTTCATTTTAAAAATTCGGCTTTAAATATCATGACGAAAGTATATATATGAAATAAAAATTTTTGTGCGTGTGTCTGTTTGAATAAACGACAAAAAGTGGCGATGTTAGTCGGTGGTATATGATATGCCCCCGTATCACCGACCGAAATAAATGATATGAATTACGTGCTAGTGACTACCGATGATCAAATGGGGGGAGGGGGGCTATGAACATGCGGGCGTGTGATAATTATGATATGCACGGTGGTCGTCGTCGTTGCAGCGTACGCGCTTAAATAATAATAATGTTATTCGACGAAGAAAAATAAAATCCATCGAATCACGGACATGGCATCGTACGTGTATTCTTTGACTGCACGTTGACACGAGAGCAAATCCGAAGAAAGACTGCGCGGACACGATCCAATGTTTCCGTTCGAATGCACACATAAAAATCGTGATATAGCGAAAATTGTGTTCAATTTTCGGAGGAGATTGTTGGTGATATTAAGCTGCAACTCCTGATCTCGATGGCCCATGTAGCCGGGGATGGGCGAGGAACTTGAAAAAGTATCTAAATACATAGATTTTCTACATATACTCACAACTTACAAAATACAAGACTGATTTAACATTATCAAAAAGATACACGAAACAAAACGACTTTTTTCTTTGCCTTTAAATATAGGATATATGTATGTATAATATATATGTATATTGTATATATATATATATATATATTAGATTCTGAGCAAACAAGCTAGGGTTATTACAATGAGTTTTATTATTTTTTTTCTATTAAGACTTTTTAGTATGAAAATTTGTCCAAATGTTCTGACCAGCAACTCTTTAAATCATAATTTCCCTTTTGGTGAATACTTAATTCAGAGGTCAATTCTTGAAATTCTCAATAATTTTCTCAAAATACTCAAAATTTTATATTAATGGCTTTTTAACAGATTTTTTTTCAAATCCAAACTATATGAAAATCATATTTTAGATAGAAAATAAAACGAGAAATATTTTGGTACAAAAAAATATTTTATATGAGATAAAAATTTTCAATTATTTTTTTTTCATATTTTTTTTCCTTTTCCCAGAAAATAATAAAATGAGTAAAACCGTATTATTATTATTATTATTAATATTATTTCGTAATAACAAATTCTATAATTTTGAAATAATATTGTCCTAAACTAACTGAAACTCTGCTTAGAACCGTTTTATCATCGAAAACTTGATTTATCTTTTATTTAAAATGCATTACACTCATCAAAAGTATCCCACCTGAGGAATGAAGAATACCCATGGTGCAAAATATGCCCAGTGTATTATTAATTATTCAGTAGGTGTAAAATTTCAACAGCATTTATTTTCAATTAAAATTACGTTTATAAAAAACAAAACCTCAAAAAACATTAAAAACATTAATGAAGTGTGTATAAAAAACTTAATTAAATAATAAACAAATAAATCAGACGGCTTATCGATAAAAAAAAAAAAATACGATATTTAAATAATTCGATAATTAATAAAAATAAATAAATAATTTAATTTGAACTGTACACTGCAAGATGGGTCTACTTTTAAACGAAACATGTTTTCGATAATTTTCAGTCAGCTATGAAAATAACATATAAGAGGCACATTTTAACAATTCATTATTATTGACTTCTATTATTTTCTAAAAAAAAAAAAAAATACTCTACATGATACAAATATATCAAAGATCCATTTATGTGAAATATTATGCCGATAAAAATGTGTTTCCGCAAAAGCGTTTCAATCGATTTCAATTCGATAAAAACGCGTAGATACTACATAACTACGATTGCTGAAAGTTTGTTATCATTAGTATGTTTTCTCATGTTTTGCTTCTTCTAACAACCAATACTTACAATAACCAAAAAAACTAAAATATTCTAATATTTATAACAAAAAAAAATGTCTTAAGAACATAATATTGTACTAAACGATAAAGAGAAATACTGAAATTTAATTTTAAGTTATAAATATTTTACTATCATATTTTATTAGTAGTGTTTTAACACAATTTTTTTTTCTTTTTTTTATGTATTCACGTTTTCGTATAAAAATACTTTTCCAAAAGTTTCGAACAATAGAAGTAAGAAAAGTATAATTACGAAAAGCAAAGATAAGTAAAGTAAAGCAGAGATAATTAAAGTCTACAGTTTCTTTTTTCTTAAACGATAATTATAATTTTTATATTTTATTTTAATTTTCATAATACTCATTAAATCGGAACCATAAAAAAAGTACAAGTTTTCTGATTAAATTAAATAACATACGTATTAGTACCCAACGAATATAATGTAACTATTATTTAAAAATATATCAGAACGTTTTCGTGTAATACGAAACGAATACCTATAAAAGATATATATTTTAAGATAGCCTCGTATTTCATTATAATAATCAAAATTTGCATATAAATTAAATGAGTTTATCACGAATATATATATAATACCTGTTTCTGAAAATATCTCGTTTTGGAAAAAAATATTATATTTAACGTACGATGTCGACTAATTTATCCATAGTTTTCTATTTGTAGAAAACAACACGTTTTAACATAAGTATAAGAATCTTAAAAATGTACATTTGAGATCGGAAATTTCTATAACTCGTTTTACTTCATAGGCCGATTCGATTCTTCGTTGTTATAACATTTTTAACGCAAAATCTCCCATTTTGAAAAAAAATTAACAGTGCGTTTACGCAATTAATTAAATATCGTCTTAGTAATTTAGAGAAACGAACATGTCATATTGTGTGCGTCTATAAAACACATAAATAATTGAATTAATCTAATCAATTAGAATTTATTTATTTTGAATAGATTAAAACTGAACTGCATCGAAGATGGATGATTTAAGTGTTGAAATTCGCAAGACAAACGAGTTTAGCAAAAATGCAGTACCTAGTTGCTCAAATTTTGGGTGTTTTGGAATGATTTTACTTGTTTATTGTCACAAGAGAGGTTCTTCTTTTTTTGACTGAGGTTTTGGAGAATGGTATGAAAATTACTCGAGTAGGAGATTAGGATGCGAAGAACCGAAATAAATGAAAGATGAAAACAAAAGTGGCCGATTAAGAGTTTTTTTTTCAAATCTTACAAGTCGTATGAACAGTTTTTTTACATTTTATGCATTAAGCTATATAAATCATTGTGTATATTTTACATTTTCCAATGAAAACAGTCGTAAGTCTGAATAAAGTTGAAAGTTTTTAAAAAATATGTAGAAATAAACAAAATTAAAACAAAATTCAAACCAACTTTGAATTTTGTTTCGCCACTCCTGATCAGTTATTGACAAAAACGGAGTTACTGTCTATTTTTTATCGGATGTTAGTTTATTATTCAGTTCTTTAACTCATTATGCTTCAAATCGAAACACAATATTATCGAAACGTGTTTAAAGTCGTGAAAATTTCGAATTCGATTTTCGGCGACAATCGGCATATATTCAAAGTCTCTGTCGCGCTTTTGTCGAGCACCGAAGTATAATTCGTCTGTGCAGTGTACGACGCGAATAATAACGCACTACAACGTGTGTTATTATTATAATATTATATAATATTAAATTGCGTCGGTGTGCACGAGAAAAACGAAAGACCACGTGTGAGCGAACACGTATTACGTATATTGGCGGGCCCCAGACACAAATAATAATAATAATAATAATAATAATAACAACAATAATAATAACATAACTGTTGTTATTACGTCTTCTGACGGGGAAAATTTCGCGCTCGATAATCAGCACACGATGATTTCGGTTTTTTTTTCTATTTTTTTTCCTCCCTAATTATTTGCTACACTGAGACGGATGAAAACGAGTACAATACAGACATATACGCAACGATAAGAGAGAGGGCATGTTTTTCACTGTTCAAAATGGTGGAAACGGCAAACACCCTAAAAAGGTTATTTACTTCATTTCTAAGAATTGGAATGTGACGCCCTAAAACTTATGAAAATCGTTGTAAAAATAATGTATTGACGATATAAGAAACACGCCAAAACCCCCATTAAAACTCACAAATAAACCGTCAATAAATGATTACAAAATACAAAAAGTTTTTTGTTTTTAATTTCGAGTGTATAATTGAAACACATTTTATGTTTGGTAAGCATGGTCTAAGACAATTCAACAAAACCATATACGAAAATTATTAACAATAATCATTTATGTTTATAATTATACATAAAAAAAAAAAATACATTATAATATTCCTGGTTTCCCTATGTTAACTATACGAGAAAATGCAGTGAACGCACAATAATAATTCATTCGCAATTCTGTATAAATATTGCGGAAAGAATCCGAATGTCAATAAAATCTACCGGAAAATCCTAAAGGTTTTACCGAATAAAGCTCGCAGTTAAGCCTTAAAACCGAAATTATGGCTTTTACCGAGCCGTCTTGGCAAATCGTGGGGTGCACAGAATAAAGCGATCACACCCGAACGATTACTGTTCGGATTTCTACCTGTCACACAGTGTTGGCGACAGGATTTTCGATATTTGAGGCAAGTAATATTTTGTTATTATAAGATCAGTTCATAGCGACTGAAATAAAATAACGTCTGCGGAAAATTCATATTATCATCTATTTAGAATAATATTCTTTGGTAGATTTGATAAATATTTATTTTGGGCGTTTTTACTGAAACAAATTAACTGTAAATTACACCACATATTAAACGCATTATAAACATACATTAAAATGTAAATAAAATGTACATGTTAACTGATTGTTTATAAGTTGTAATTTATGACAAACCAGTTTTTTGTGTTTTCATGTTATATCATTGCATTTGTTCTTTTTGGATTTTTAATGAAGTGATTATAGTATAATATATATATTTATTATTTTATACTACATTATAGTATAGAAGCTAGTGGTTTTTCGAATGATGACTTATATTTATATATATATTTTTTTTTTATTAAAACACTTTTTCTATTCAAATACGTGATGAGATCGTATTGATCTAATATAAAATCATGTTTCCAATAGAACGTTTTGTTCGCATAGTATAAATTAAAGAGATAATTTTTCAAATTCAAAAAAGTTTTGATGTTGTAAAAAAAATTACCGAAACACACACACATACACACTTAGAGAATCCAACCCGAGGAGCGAAGGATATCCATGGTGCAAAGTATATACAAATTTTAACATTTTCTTATTTTAAATCCGAAAATGTAAACAATTAGTAGTAATAGATTCAAATATTTAAGTCAGGCTTGTAAAAATTACATATTTTTGGACATTGCTCCCCCTGAAAATGTCTTGATCATCTATTCACCATTAGCGCCACCACTTCTGTTACTTAGTGCAAATGTACAAAAGTGCAAGCTTTCCTAGGTTAAAATATGCTTCAATAATATAGCTCCGTTTTAATTTTGCATTTTTCTATTTTTTCATCAACCATTGAAACATTTTTCAACATTTTTTGTTGTTTTTTTACATAAGTTTTGATTTTCTATTTCAAGCATTCGTGCTGACTACTAAAAATTAATCGAATAATTAATAGTTCAACCGTAAAATTAAAATCGTTTTAAAATGTTATGATTAAGCCATATTGGACATAGGCGAATGGGAAGAAAATAATAATACGTTTTTCAAGAGATTATTTTGCGTTTTTAAGGATACTTCTTCATTTTTTTTTTTCTGATTACTAACGATTTTTTCCTGGGAAATTCTTGTACGTTTTTAGAGAACCGACTCTGATAGGTGCCCTAAATCGTTTTTGAACAATATTTCGGCAGGCAGCCCCATTTGCTCTTTCGCATACTAAGCAAATACGTCTACGTTTTTGTGGAAAATAGTGCACATAAATTTGCGTTACATTTAGTTATTTTCTACATTGTATAAGAAGAGCAACAAGATTGTTAAAGTTAACTTTACGTTTCAAATATTCGTATCGGCCGTTACACTGATACGTGATGCATTACGATTGTCTTAAGGTCATATTGTAAAGGTGAATTTGTTCGATTTGAACCAAATTAATAATCGGAAAGAAAGAAATTCGTGCAATTTAAAAATGTACTTAAAAAATGGAATTTTCTCGCGCTTCTCAAGGGTACTTTCCGCCTTTGTTTCCCAGGGAATGTTTGTAGGTTTTTAGGGCACCGTGACATATCCCCAAATCATCGTTATCGAACGGAATTCCACGTCATTCGATCCGTCGAATAAAATGGTGCGCTTTGCATAGAAAAAAAACAGCACGCTTACACAAGTGCGCCGTGGCCGGTTCAGAAAAAATAAAAAATTTATAATAATAATATAAAAGCAGCTCCCGCGACTTGCGCCTGTACTATTATATTATTATACGACATGCGGCGCACAACAGACGGCAACACTCGGCCTTGACTCTTCCAGGAGGAGCAATGCCCCTCGCAGAACTCTCGCATTATATATTACTATTATCGCGTTGCACTGCGGTGTGGGTACACACTTCTGCGGCGAACGGCTGCGACGCGTTCCTCCAGTGACCTTGTGTCCGACACACGCGCGCACGCGTCCTACAGAAACCGCAAGGAGTCGTCGTCGTCGTCGTCGTCGTTGATGACGAGTCGTGGAAATCAAACGGAGTCGTGGGCAGGAGGTCGGGCGAAGGCAAGGGGAGGGGTGTGAGGGTAAGGAATATCTGCGTGCACGAAACGAGAAAATATGAAAAATACCAACAAAAAAAAAAAAAAAAATGAAAAATACACGATGATAATAATAATAATAATAATAATAATAATAAAAAAAACTTGTTCACACGCGTGCGAGCGCTCGGACGACGATCTGCCTTTTGTCCGCGCATAATATTACACACGATGGTGACCTCGGGTTTTGAAAAACGAAGAAGAAACGAAAAAAAAAAAAAAAAACACGACTACCTACGCCGCTAGCACGTGCAAGCGCTAACCATAATTTCGACTCTACAAACACACACAATATTATACTAATGCTAATAGCCCGTAATTACTAAACCCGATGATGTCGTCGTACGTGCAATATATATATATATATATATATTGTAATGTCCTGCGTGTCCTGCCGACGAACGAGCGAGGACTTCGGTGTGTCACGGTCGACGTGCGACGTGTTTGGGAGACAGAAAAACGGCAAAATCGACGTCGTCGTACATTATTATATACGTCATATAGTAGGGACAGGCAACTCAAAATTATTACTAGACCGTTAATTTTTAATAGTTTAAAATCCAGAGTACACAGGAAACGAAAATCAAAATGATCTTTGAAATTTACAATTAATATATATAAATTTTTTTTTTTTTTAGATTCTGGATGAAGCGAAGAAACTAGTTTTACCTCTAGATGATACTTTAATGAGACAATTTTTAAAAATTACCAATTATTGTTCTCTCAAAATTTGGGAAACACTACTTGGAAACCAATTTTTTTTTAATGCAAACTTTATCAAAAATTCAAACGTAGATTGAAAATAATATGAGAAATAGTTTTCTGTAAAAAAATTATTAAAATGTTAACATTTTTTTTCATCAATTTTTTTTTTTTTTTTTTACTTTTCTTTGCCATTAATAGTAAAATATAAAAATGGCTGGATAAAAAATATTCTTTTTTCCTATCATAACAAACTTTGAATTTTCAAGTAAAATTGTCTTAAGTAAACTGAAGCTCCGCTCAAAATCGCCCTATTGAAGAAATAATTTATCGTTAATATTCAAAATATTTTAATCTTCGAAATGGCTAGACTGATTTTGACAGACAAACAGATAACTTTGGTGACCATTATAAAACAATGATCTAATGTCAACCAATGGCTGTAGTATATAATAAATATAATATATAAAGACTGTGTCTTTATTCTATTTTTTTTTTTTCACTGAGTCTCTTTCTATGTTAATGAGAACTACCGAAGAAAAAAGAAAACGATAAGTGAAGAAAAAAGAGACGACCACGTAGAATCAAAGAGGGTGAGAGAGAGTAAGGAAGAGGAAGAGAGTTTTACTAACTCTAATGTAGCAAATATTTACTTTAAACTTTAACCAGGCAGCGATGGGTAATTTATATAGTGATATAACAATTACGTATTGTTAATAATTAATATTTAAAAAGCCGGACATACTTCGCACGATGGGTGTACTTCGCACGACGGGTGGTATTCTCTTGACGGGCGTATTAAATTTTAAAGAAACGATAAATCATTTCTTCAGTAAAACGATTCTGAA
>JAIPRM010012665.1:0-11960 GCA_025469315.1 Stegophylla sp. TES_Ste_2020 | reverse complement strand
ATCATTTTTTGATCCGAATTTTATGAAAATTAAAATTTAGATAGGAAATCATATAAGAAAAATTTTGGCGCAAGAAAATTTTGAAAATGTGAAAAAAAAATTTTAGACATTTTTCTAACATTTTTTTTCTCATTTATTTTTTATATTATTAACTTCCCTCATTCAGAATCGTTTTATTGGAGAAATGATTTATCGTTTCTTTAAAATTGAATACACCCGCCAAGAGAATCCCACCCATCATGCGAAGAACACCCATCGTGCGAAGTATGTCCGGCTTTTTTAATCATAAATCACCCTAGTGATACTTTAAAGAAATCATTATTCAAAACTTTCAATACTTTGTTCAAAAACAAAGATAACATTTCAAAAAATTTCGTAAAACGTCAAAATATGCCGTCAACAAAATTTTCATAAAATTAATTTGATTAATTTCCCTTAACTTAAAAATTAATTGGACAAGAAACTTAAAATTTTGACCTATTAACAACGATAGAAGACAGATTATTTGTTATTACTTATTCCAAAAGTTATATATTGCCTAAATCTTCAAAATGTCAACAATGCCTTATCATAGACGAATTTCGGATATAATATAAATATATTATGATAGTTAAACCTACTCAATATAAAGCTAATAATAATTGTTGTCTTTTAATTAATTGAAGCTCCACACAGAATCGTTTTACTGGAGAAAATATTTATTGCTTCTTTAAAGTTCAATACAAACACTAAGTATTCTGCCCGAGGAGCAACGAATACCTATGGTGTAAAGTATATTGATTTTTTAAGTTTTTATACAGTAAGACAGTATTATAGTATCTTAATATTTCGTTTTACTTTAGGTTTTTATAATAAAATGACGAATTTGTTTAAAAATTTGAATTTATTATACTGTATCTTTTTTTCATACATTTTCAGAAAATTCAACCGAATTCTATAGATAACTTTAAATATGTTAGCCGAAAAATGAAAAATCTTGAGATGAATTTTTTTTACAATAAATATTTTAATCTATAAATATAAATATTGAAAATAATCATTATTTATGAATTTTTAAAGACCCCTCCTAGAAAAAATTTGTATATACGCCATTGGATATAATAATATTCTTCGACTAAGCTATTTATTACAATTTTATATTTCAGTTAACAAGATTTATAATAAATTGATTGTTAATGTAATTTCTAGGGGAATAAAAAAAAAAAAAATCAACTTGTCAAGTTTATTGAGTTATCGAGGTTTGAGTTATCGATACCTCAATAGAAACGTGATTCAATTTACTTTGGTCGGGGATGGGATGGACAGGATCAACTTAGTTGTCGGGGATGGGAGGTGTAAACAAGCTCGAGCAAAATGTCTCGTGTAGTCGGATGTGGTTGTGGTGTTAAATTCGAATCGACTGGAATTCTGCGAAACTCTATGATGGTTACTACACAACTATATATATATTAAACCTAATTGTGTTTACGTGAGAAATGACCATAATTTAATATACAACATAACACCGCGAGCAGGCTAGGTCATTACACCGCAGACACACGGTTGACTATAAATTATCTAAGTCTAGCGGTCGGCCCGTTCTGTAATTCGCGGTCTTAAGAGCATTATTTCCTACTCGAATGGTATAAATTATTCAATTATTCAAGTACAACAGTGAACTCGATAAAAATATTTTGCAACTAGATTGTTATAAAAGAATCGTTGTTTTTTTTTTTTTGTTAGCTAATAAATATGTGGTACCTACTCTTCAGGGTGTCCTCCACGACAACCTCCGTTTGTGTATCTCCCGAGACATGAAGATAATTCAGTTCTGTTTCCATTTAAACACTCACCGGTATAAACAACTCGTTCGGCTATTAATTTAGAAAACTAGAATTTTGAGTATTATAAGGGCAGAAGCTAGTGGGGGTTGAGTGGGTATTTTACCCCGGATGACAAAATTCTGTGGCGGTAAAATTATGGATACACTTAGAAATTATTATACTTACAGCATTGTAACACAAAGATAATTTTTACTGTCTCTTGCTGTCATTCTATGTCCAACACAAGTACATAAGCAAGTGTATTTTCTTACAATTATTTGCACTTAGTACAGTGCAAGAGCATCGATATTGTGTGATAAAACCCTCGTGCACCAACCATAAATTGTTTTTATTTAGTTCGGTATATATTATTAAGTCATTATATTGCAAAACCACATGCATAGCTACAATTGATTTTAGAATATACTAAAAACATTTTCAAAAATCAATGATAACTACCATGCCGTCTCGGTAAAATAATTTGCCGATTGCATTTTTTTGACAATTAAAATTTTGGAATTTTCAAACTTTTAATTTTGTCGTCATATATTATTATAGGGTTCAATGTCATGTGTAGGAGGGAGGGTGGTCACCAAAAACAGATGACCATTCGCTGATTTTATTCAAAGTTATTGTAATGTACTCACGCGTGTACATTTACAGCCAAAAAAATCTACAGAATTTATTACATAAATCTTTAAAAAATATTTTATTGTTTTTTGAAAGATTTTTTTATGTATATTATTTTCATCTAGTATTATAAAAATATGATGGGATATAACATCTCAAATGTCACCTAAAAATATTTCAGTACTTTTCACAAGTTGATTAGGAGCAGGACTATCAGTTATTCGCAAATTTCTGGCGATAAATGATAGGAGAGAGGGCGGGAAAATATGGCTTGTTAACCCTCGCAAAATGTGTAGTTGTAGCTGTCTTGGGTGCTGTTGTACTTAAATTATTTATTTAACTACCAAAATTAAAACAAAATATGATTTTAGATTCTGAGCGAAGTGAAGAAGCTTATGAATTTACAGTGATGTCTATTTTTTTATTTACTTATTTTTTTTTCGTTCTGTAAACACTTTTGCGTATAGAAATATTGATCCAAAAGCCTTGATCAGTCACATTTTGTTTCAAAATTCGGTTCTAGATGGTACTTTATACTTCGAATTTCTCAAAATCTGCATTATTTCAAAGGGTAACACTTGTCGTCATTGTTCGGTCCCCTGACCTAAACCTTGGACCACCCTCAAAAAAAAAAAAAAAATGATGAACTTAAAATTTATCGAAAATAACAAAAATGATTTTTGAATTTGTTTACCAAAACATTGAATTCTATTAAAAACTCGTGTAAAAACAAAATTTGATTATTTTAATTATTATTTCAGAAGCTATCCTGCAATGGATAAATCCTCGTGAAGCACTCTGTATAGTTTTTTATATTGAGTTTAACTTTTAAATGAGCTAGCTGCAATGTCGCGATAATATTATAATAATGCGCTCATTTCTTTTACGACGGATGTAAAAACACTTATTTGTAGTCGTGAACTTATCTAAGGAATTCTGCGTATTATACAATATGATAACTTATCTACGGTTTAAGCGCCGTCTTTGTACAATATCGCGTCGACAACAATTTTTCCGAACTACACGAGAATAATATTATATACGAATAATATAATATTTAAATAAAATCATCAGTGACATATAAATAGTAATCGTTTCCAGCAATAATTATAAAAATCACAAAAAAACACAACGAGTTACGAAATATTGTAATAAAAACTCATCGTTTATTGCTTTATTATGTTTCGTAAAATTTTTAAATGAAAACCATTGGGATTATGTTGTATTAAAAACGAAAACATACTGCGTACGAGTTAATAAAAACGGTAATTTGTCCTACATTTCGTGACATTTCAACGATCTTTTCTTATTATTCTTACGATATTTCGGAGAGAAATAATAGAACACGATCAAAGGCATTTTTTTGAGTGGAGAGGAGGCAATAGGAGTATTTCTTCTTAAAATTTTCAATAAATTATTATTATTTTAGTTCAACGCGATTTAAGTATATAGTAACCAAAATTTATTAAGATCAATATTTTATTCACGCTCAGGTTATGTGACAAATTTAGGAACAATTAATAATTTTATCCCCATGTTTATATCGTGTTTGTAGTTAGATTTTAAACATAAAAAATATAGACACGTAACATTCAAATATTTAGTTAAATTTTATTCAGTTTCTACTATTTTGAACGGACAATGATAGTATTATAATAATAATTTAACTTATCATTAAATGTATATTAAAAACATTTTGAACTTCTCAAGTGCCACCCAATACATTTATTAAACTGCACTCGAATTAATAACTATTAAATGCTGTCCAGTATTTATTTAATAACAATGATAAGTGTGTGGTGATGATTATTTAATATTCATTTAAAGGGTTTTGGTTATTTAATTAGATTATAGCAATTTTAATATTTTCTCGATTATCTAATATAAAAAAAAAACGACGATATGGTAACTTCAAGCAGGCACTTTATAAAGGAAAAATTCGAAAATCTCTAATTTGCAAAAATGTTCAGAATACTCAAAGAATGTTTAATAAAATAAACAAAATATAAACAATTTAAAATATAGTAGCAACAACAGTCTTATTAGCTCTTTTCTAGAGATAAGGAGATAATTATTGGTCAAATTCACCCCTTCTCCTCAAAACACACACACACATACACACAAATAGTATCTACTAAAACCTTGTTGGGGATGGAGACCAATTATTTTTTATGTTAAAGTGAGAAAAAATGTTATAAAAAAAATGTTATTTCAGGCATCAAATTTGTGCAGTTAGTCTGGAAAAAATAAATGAAAAATTTACTGGATAATTATGTACCTAAGACAAGACTTAAAATTTCATCTGGATAAAGATAAAAGACAAAAAATTGAAATTTATCACGATAATAATAGAAATTAAATGCAACTTTATCAAGATAAAAAAAGATAAACAGCATATTATTATAACTAAAGATATCAATTTAATTTTGATATGGTTAAAAATTGTACAGTTGTGTCTTTAATTATTGTATTATTTGTCGTACGTTTTCGAGTATAAGTAATGAACCAAAAGTTTCTATCATTACTGTCGTAAGATCAAAACTTGACTTAAATTGGTAGTATAAACGAATTTTTTTTATATATACTCAACAATATATAATTACTACCAGGCTCGTAGCCAGGGGAGGGGTCCATGGGGTCCGGAATCCCTCCGAAATATCATCGATGACAATTTTTTGTATTTGTTTATCTAGTAATTAATTACCTTTATTATGTTAAAGAACAAATTATCAAATGATATGGTGAGCATGTACACAAATTTATATAAATATGTATTATAGTAAAAAACTAAACTACATAATAATCGCGTAGATCAGAAATTACACCCAAGTGGTATTTAGAGAGCTCATTTTTCAAAATTCTCAATTATTTTTTAAAAACGAGGAGAACCTATTGAAAAATTGAGTAAAATCAGCAAATTATGCTGTAAATAAGATTTTAATAAAATCGATATTATTAATTTCATCATAACTTCGAAAAAATTTTGAACTAAAAACATAAAATTTTCACAAATTTTTATCAAAATCTGACCATTTTTTGGATAATTACAGTATTTTGGAATAAACATATGTTTTAGATTCTGAACGTAGTGAAGAAGCTTATGTTTTTACAATGATGTTTATATGTTTATTTATTTTTTTTTTTCTTCTCTGTAAACACTTTTTCGTATAGAACCACTGGTTCAATAGTTTCGATCAGTAACTTTATAGATCCAAAATCGGATCTAGTTGGTACTTTTGAGAGGTCATTTTTCAAATTTCTCAATATTTTTTTTATTAAAGCGAAAAAACTAAAAAAAAATTTTCAAAAAACGGCAAAATATGCAATTCCCGCAATTTCAGTGAAATTGAAAATTACTTTTTGACTTCTAAAATAATACAGCAAAGGACTTGAAATTTTCACCAACCACTAAAAATAGTCACGAAAAAATTTCATAAAAATTTCAAAAAGATTTGATCAAATTTGAATTAAGTGCAGCATTTTGAAAATTTCGGAAATATCTCGTTTTTTGTTAGTTTTTATGCAATAAAATTTTTATTTTTGATACTAAGACTTGAAAATTTAATATGATTTTACTAACATATGTGTCTAATTGATTTGAAAAAATCTCAAAAATCGTTAGTCAACTTTTTGTTTTATACCAGTTTGAATTTAGAATTTCGACTGAATTCGTTAGTTTTACTTAAAATTACTCACTTTAACGTATAAGAAAATTCTAATTTTCTAATCTCATTATTCCACAATTACACCACTAAGGAAGAAATTATTTATAATACGTATTGTATTTAAGCTGCCAATGATTTATTTTAAACTTAATAATTATATTAGTGTTATCTTATTAATTAATATTTTTATGTTTTCATAACTGATATTGATTTCATAGTTAATTAATATAAAATTGAAAAAAGTTTGTACTTCATACTAAAGTGTGTAATTTTAGGTGAAACTAACGAATTTCGTCAAAATAACTTCAAATAGTTGTAGAGAAAAAAATCAAAAATGTTGTTAAGATTATATTGAATTTTCAAGTCTTAATATTAAGAATTAAAAATTTCACTACACAAAAACTAACAAAAAACGAGAAACTTCTGAAATTTTCAAATTGGTGTACTTAACTCAAGATTGATCAAATCTTTTTGTTTAAGCTGGAGTCACGTATGCGTGGACTATATTTTTGACAGGCTGTTCGTCGTTGTCGGGTAGGCTGTTCGTTGTTGCCAGCAGACTACTCGATGTTTGTTGGATTGGCTGATCTTTGTTTGTTGGACAGGCTGCTTGTTATTGTCAGACATGCTATTCGTTTCCTTTAAAGTGGTTTTGATCGGAGAACCACAGGTGGAAAGTTCGATATTTGCCCTCTCTTGCTTTGATTATTTTTAACTGTTTCAAGCCTTGTGCTTATGCAGTTTGAATGAAATTTTTTGAAATTCTCAATTCTTCATTTTTTTTTTTTTTTTCGGAAAAACTACACAAAATTTGACAAAAACGACTCGAAAACCATCATTTTTTGATCCTAACTATATGACAATTTAAATATAGATAGAAAATCATATAAGAAAGATTTTGATGCAAAAAAATTTTGAAAATGTGAAAAAAAATTTTAGACATTTTTCTAACATTTTTTTTTCTCATTTGTTTTTTATGTTATTAACTTCCCTCATTAAGAATCGTTTTATTGAAGAAATGATTTATCGCTTCTTTAAAATTCAATATACCCATCAAGGGAATCCCACCCGTCATGCGAAGAACACCCATCGTACGAAGTATGTCCAGCTTTTTTTTTTTTTTGCTTTTAAATAATACACAGTTTTATAATTACGTCGATGTTTGGTTTTAATTAAGTAGGAATAAATTTAAAAAAATATTTATTTTCATACCTAATGTTAAAATTTTACATATTTTATGACAAATAATTGTAATGATTAGTCATTCAAATAAAAATAATTTTTCATTAATTTATTTGATAAATGCATGTATTTTATGTTTATTTTTTCTTCACTTACAAGTATTTCATATAATTTAAGTGATATTTTATGCGACAAATATGTATACACCCCTCAAGTTACCCAACAGTTTATGAAACATTATACATTTTGTTCTTTCAGCTAAGTTCTTAATTGGAGAAAATATTCCTGTTTGTAAAGAAGAACTTAAAACGTTTTGTTCATGGTTCACTTATTGTTAAATAAATTTAATACTTATCTTCAAAAATGAATAAAGGAATAAAAAAGGACTTTTTAGTTTGTGTTTACCCTTCACTGCAACCAAACTTGAAAATAATAAATTGAATAGGTAGCAATCCTTTAGAACCCCTCTGAAGCCACCCCTAAATCCTAGACAAGATTACGGAGACTTTTATCAATTCAAATTCAAGATTTTGAGACCAGTTACTTTTCCTAACCGGAAATGATTGTTGAAACGTGAATCTTCGGATATACGTAGTTTTCCCCTGGCCACCGTCAAATCTAAATCCGGTCTCGTTGCTCGTACATCTTATTTGGAAAAAAGGTTAAGTGTAGTTTGTGTGACAATCGTGAAATGCGCAAGCGCCAAACGATTTGATCGATAACAATAATGTTCTACGGATAGTACATTTTATTTTTCCCCGTAATACATCATAGAGTTTTTTTTTCTACTTTTCGGATCACGACAACGTTTCCGTTTCCGGTTAGTGGGGAGGTTCGTGCGCCTAATAGAGGTCGTTTCCCTCTAAACACGAGACAAATAAGCAGTCGTGACCGTTTCCACGTTACTGTTACGCACGGGGAAATCATTTTTCGCTGTATAGCAGGTACAAACAAACTATTGTTTTCGATTTCAGTAATTCAACATGATATTAAAATATTGAACTTATGTTATTTGACTACCGACACGTTACGAAAACGGTGAAATGAATTGGCGAAATGATTTGTAATTGTTTCGAATTAAATGATTGTATTGTTTGAAAATATTAAATGCTTTTACAGTTTTATAATTATATTATTACGTTTTTGAAAAGGACTGAATGAATATTGAAAAATGATTTGTAATTTTTGAGCTTTAATTACATAGAATTATTCGAAACAATTTAATAAAATCGTTGAAACGACCTCGGACAAAGGTCTTCCCGACAAACACGACAACGCGTGGAAGTCCAGTGGTGTAGCCCGTCGCCATGTATTTCTCAATGGAAGGGGCTAAAAAATAATAATAATAATAATAATATAATATTCTGTAATTTGTCACATGACAATAATATATATATATATATTATCCCTTCATTGTCAATTAATATGAAAATAATTCATTGTAGATATAATTATTACTAAAACTATATAAAGTTCGAAATATTTGGAAATAAATTAAAAAGTATAGGTACTGAGCGTGATTATTTCTCTCAAAACAACGCATCGAGTGTAACTTTAATATGAAACTGCATAAGGTTTTAAGTGTAAAAATCACTATTTTATATAAAAGATTAACCAGATTCGTCAAAATTCTAACGATAAACGCATGTAAAAAATTAATTTTAAATAAAAAGTTTTGTGATCTTTTTTTAGTATCTTAAGTTATGAATTATACGAATGAAGTTTTAATGAATTTCAGCTCATGCTTTAATTAACAAAATGTTAATTTAATGATGTTTTTTTTTCAGAAATAAAACTAAAATATAACTTAAATTTACTTCGTGATAATCTTTTATATGACATTATTATTATACTCCTTTCACTCAAATATTATGTAGTCATTTTTTTATGCTTAGAAAAGTATGAAAAATAAAAAATATATATCTTCTTTAAATTCAAACTAAATAAAAATTTTCACCTATTAAATTGTTTGACAGGTTAAATTACTCAAAATGTACTTTTACCTTAAGATTAAAATAATGTATATAATAATTAAACTTAAATATTCTTCATCTTACTCAGAATTTAAAAATATATTTTTTTTTCTTAATAGTTGGATAAGCTAAGATTATAATACTTTATTTTGACTACTCTAAAGTTTGCATTCCTCTAGAGTCTAGGTGATTTCTACCAATTTCATTTATCAAAACTTAATTAAAATAATTTATGTAATTGTATGAATACATAGTAATATAACTAATAGTTATATGAATATATACTTATATGTAATAACTAATAATTATATTAATATGAAACAATTGATAAAAATTATTTTGGGTTTAAAAAATATGACCAATGTGGGGGGGGAGGGTGGTCTTATTGCACTCCTCAAGACTACGCTATTAGTGAGTTGTCCTGGATTAGGGTGGCCATGAAAAACAGAACGAATTATTTTAGCCTTACTCTCGAAAATACCATCCGGTAATCATTTCTGAATATTTACATTTTAATAAATCTTTACAATGACCATTAAAATAACTTTTAATTAATTTAACCGTTTTAATTAAACGCTTGTTTACATTCCTTTTCGTGTTGACTTTGAAAAAATCGATATCAATATTCTGACTCTAAATGCGGAATTGATGTCACCTACTCATCGCTTTCAACACTATTTGCAGTACATTGTATTATACTTCTTTGATGAATTCAAATTGCACTTTGTAATATTTTGTTTGTGTCAACACAATAACTGGCAAATGAAATATTTTTAATATTGTAATTTCAGCTTTGACAGGAGGCACTAGAAAATGATTATTTTCTGCCGTCAATAACATATTTTTGATTGACAATATTCTCTGTGTTTCTATTAGCAAACTTTAAAATGAATTAAAAAAAAAAAAAATTAATAAATATAAAATCGTTTTTGTTCATGTCGATCTTACAGCAAATTCGTACTACGAAATCTACCAACAATTTTATGAGACGTTCAAAATTCCACGTATTAAATTTGTAATATTCTACAATTATATTTTGAACTCCAGTTATTCGATCTTTAATATTACTTTAATATAAAGAGTAAAAATATAATTTTTATACCTATTTTTCGTTTACTTTATGTACTATATTGTTTTGTACTTGCGTATTATTATGGGTGTAAAATAAAAAAGGATCACTTTCTAAAAAATGGGGAAAGAGTAGGCACGTTCAACATTTTTCTGGACAATGGTACATGATAAACGGGCAATCCAGTTATTAACCCTGTCTTAGGTTCCATTTTATTACGACTTTGAAATAGGACTTAGTCAATTTTCCGTTAAATGGAGCAGTCCCCCTTACACAAGGATTTCACTTATTAAGAGGTTATTTATTTGGCGGAGATGATGTGGCCTCTGCATCATTCACCCCGAAATAAATGTTTTTATTTTTGCTTATTACGCCTTTGCAGGAGTCCATGTAACCCCAATTAAAAAATAAGAAAAATTATTTTTGAAAACATTTTTTTCGTTTAAGTGGCCGGGTGCTACCTTATAGAAACAATTCATCGAGATTATAAATTATGATTTTAGATAATTATCATTTTAACTAGTTGCCTATATTGGATCGAGTTTGAAAATATTATATTTAAAATTAAATCATATAAAAAAAAAAAAAAAACCGGACATACTGCACACGATGGGTGTACTTCGCACGACGGGTGGGGTTTTCTTGACGGGCGTATTGAATTTTAAAGAAACGATAAATCATTTCTTCAGTAAAACGATTCTGAACGAAGGAAGTTAATAATATAAGAAAAATAAATGTTCGAAAAATGTACAAAAATTTTTTTCACATTTTCAAAATTTTCTTGCGCCAAAATCTTTTTTATAGGATTTTCTATCTATGTTTAAATTTTCATAAAATTCGGATCAAAACGTTTACAAGCAATGAATAGTATGTCACTATTAATAAATATGAAACACGAACCATTTGTAAAATTATCGGCATACTCAATATAATAATATAATAGTTATATAAAGTTTACATAATTATATTTAGGTTGGGAATCCCACGATACGATTAAGGTGCGCACAGATTGAGGCGGCGCGCGACCGTCACGGCGCCGCCGACTAAATGTTTATTGTGTTTAATGATAGATGCCGCCTTTGTCGTAATTTCTCCAATTTTTTTTCAATCAAACCCTTTTAAAATGTTTAATTATTCGTCTATAAGAAATTTTATTGCACCAAAATATTCGCAATGAAATTATCTATCTAGCCACCAAATTTTAAAACAATCAGTTAAGCCTATTTTATTATATGTACGTTAAAATGCGTAATTTTAAGTAAAACTAACGAATTCAGTCGAAATTCTAAATTCATACGGGTATAAAAAAAAAAGTTGACTAACGATTTTTGAGATTTTTTCAGATCAATTATACACATATGTCAGTGAGATCATATTAAATTTTCAAGTCTTAATATCAAAAATCAAAAATTTAATTGCATAAAAACTAACAAAAAATGAGATATTTCCAAAATTTTCAAAATGCCATACTTAACTTAAAATTGATCGAATCATTTTGATATTGTTAGTAAATGTTTTTTTCACCAGTTTTAGTAATTGGTGAAAGTTTCAAGTTTCAAGCTCCATTATTGTAGAAGTTATGGTAAAAATAAAATTTCAATTTTAAGAAAATGCCGGTAACTGCATATTTTGCCATTTT
>JAIPRM010012664.1:0-11960 GCA_025469315.1 Stegophylla sp. TES_Ste_2020 | reverse complement strand
TTTTCCAAAAAAAAAATTGAAGAATTGAGAAATTCAAAAAATGACCTCTTTAAAGTACAATTTAGAGGCAAATCCGGTTTCAAAAAGTTATTGATCGAAACTTTTGGACAAGTATTTCTATACAAAAATTTATACACAGAAAAAAAAAAAAGAAAAAAAAGAAATAAACATCATTGTAAAAACATTAGCTTCTTCACTTCATTCAGAATCTAAAAGGAATAAAAAAATTTATATGACTAAAAAAGGGTATTCTTATAATAATATGATATAGTTGAATTTGGTTGAAATTATAGTTGCTGTATTTATATCGTCTCAGTGAACAAAAACAAAATACACGTGTAATACGAAATTTTATAAATAATTAGGACTGAGTTAAATGTATATGATTTTATCAAATTTTCTCAGCAATGTGCTCCGTAAAATATTGACACTTCTTTAATCAAGCATCAGTCTTACGAAATTTCAACACTGAAATAAATACTGTATTGTAAAAAGATTCGGATTACTGGCGACCGATTTTTTTTTTTTTTTTTTTAGTGTAATTAATATGTGCGACGGCGTAAATTTTTCCCCCTTTCTAACAAAACAGAGTTATACATAGTATCGCTGAGTCTTTTTCATAATAATTATTATTAAAACTGCGCCGAACTTAAAAGCACTGTCAGAATAATTATTTTACACGGCCTTGAAAAGCCAAGACGGATAAAAGGGAAACGGTTGAAAGACGAAACGTCGTCGGGTAAAATTTCACCCGTTAATTTTCGATGCGCGGCGCCCCGCTCCGTCGTCGCAGGATAATTGAAATTCATATTTTCGAGCAAAACGTCGTCGGTAAATCGAAATCGTGATTGCTCATGTACCGACTAGTAACTGTCATAGATGCTGTCCGTTTATATGTCCGGCAGCGGCCAACATACGAAATAATGGATAATTTGAAAAATGTTCGCAATTATCGTTATTAATTAATTCGATGCAGGGAAAAAACGTATGGGTCGAATTCACTCATAATATTATATTCATTTCAATGACATTTGTGTCTCCTGAAGGCGGGAAACTAATACATATACATATTTATCTGTAACATATACATACACTTCATTTAATAATTACTAGTGTTCCAGACTTATAAAATTTGCATATTTATTTGAAGCATATTACAAAAGAATAGGAAAACAAAAAAATCTATTTAATTAATTATAATTAATAATACGTATAGAGTATAATGATAATAAAAAAAAAAAAGCCGGACATACTTCGCATGATGGGTGTACTTCGCACGACGGGTGGTATTTTCTTGACGGGCGTATTAAATTTTAAAGAAACGATAAATCATTTCTTCAGTAAAACGATTCTGAACGAAGGAAATTAATAATATAAGAAAAAAAAAATTTTCAATACAGCCATTTAAAGGTTTTTTTTAATTTTTGCAATGCTTATCATTATCTTGGTTTTTTTTAAATTTCGAGTTTTATTTTAGGGGGAGAACTGCCATTAGTGTTTATTACACGTTCTAAAACCAATAAGTTTTTTTCAGTAACCTCCCACCAAATTTTTATGATTTCACCACTTTTATACACGATTACGCGATAATGGAAAAACAACCCAACAGCTATTTTACGGTCGATGTTTTTAGAATTATAATCAAAAGTGTATAGTTTTCGCCGTATAGAAATATGGCTTGTACATTTTCATAATATTATAATCTTCAATAATTTTCGAATCGCGTCACTGTCACAGTGCACACGGGACTCATTGAACTTCGGTCGGTTTTTTAACTTTGCGCGAAAACCCGACGGCGGAGGAGGCTGATGTTACTCTAAAAGCACACGCGATTTATGCGTCGTCATTACGCGTTTGCATTAATATCATCTGTATTATGTAATGGGAAAACGGTTGCCGATTGGTTGTCAGTCTCGTGTCGTACGACGAGAACCGGCGGCGGCGGTACATATAATATACAATATTGTTAGGTAGGTATATAAAGCGCGCACTTGGACGGAGTGATTTGATGACATGACGACGTTCCACCCTGATCGATATATTATTATAATAGTACGTTCACGCCTATACGACGACGTGTACGTGTCGGAGTACTCAAATTATTCCGGTAAAACGAGTATATATATATATATTATCTGTATTCGTTCTCTTCGAGCCCCCACCACCACCATCACCACCATTGTCTTCGATTTCCGCAACAGTGATTTTTTTTTTTTTTTACTTTTCCACGTGACACGAGTTTACTTCGTCTGCGCTGGGTTCGCCCGCGTATCGACATCACGACCCAGATCGGTTCAATAAATCTTTTACGTATAATATACTTCCTCTAAAACGTCTTCGGGTGCAGTCTCGTCTCCGTGCGCAAATAATATATGTATATTAGGCATAGTGTATAGATTTATTTCTATATACGGTAGTGTATACACGTCGTATAATATATAATACGCACACGCGAACCCGGAGATCGCGCACACGTATATATAATAATAATAATAATAATAATAATAATAGCGTATAGGTCGTCTCTGATTTCACGCGCGCGCGCGCGCACCGTACCGAGAAAATAAAGTTTTTCGCGCCATCCCCGTAGTCACATAGTAAGTATCTCACACGACAGTGCGCGCCAACCACACCTCGGGTATATTTCTTGTTAATACCCCGCGACCTCTCCGGCGAACTCGACAAACTGATATTCTAATATTATTATTATTATTATCGTTATATTGTGTGTATGTGCGGCTAAGAAGTCCGCGGCAACGTGAATTATTATTATTATCGCCATCATCATCATCATCATTATTATTATTACTATTGTAATACGCCGCCGTTGGCACACGTCCGATGACGACGATTCCGCGTTAGGTTTCGGCGCGGTGGCCGTGGCGGTGTGCGCACACGGGGACAATAATATTATTACCGCCATTATTATTATTAAAATTATTTCGCTCACACGAGTCCCAAAGTTTAGTATTCGTAGTATAATCGGGCCACGGGCCAGCGCGTGCGCTAATATATAGTACGTATGAGTTATGTAACACGCGATGTACGACGCGTGAGCGGCGGGAACGGGAAAATCCGTGGGGCGCGGGGGAAATTAAAAAAAAAATCGAATAAAATTAAAATTCGAGTGGGAAAACCGTTCGATTGTAAGTCTATGTCGTCCGTCGACTAGTGCACTGAACACGCTCGATCTCCGATCGATCCGTACCCCAGTGATGTTCGTTTACGGATTATCCGCCACTCATTATTCCCCGTCCTATAACCAATTTTTATGTTCCGGCGAATTTCCATCAAAATCAAAAAAAAAAAAAAAAAGCTAATTAATATGTTCTAAAGAATTAGAATTTTATGCCCACCACTAATCCGTATCGGTAATCAGGATCCATCCGGGTCGAAATAAATGATATGATTCGTTAAATTTGTTTCCATCTGACGATCCAAATTCTCGGATTTAAACCTGTTTAAATTATCTGTCAGACGAATGTTATACGTTTATTGTGACAATTATTTATTTGTTGTCTGATAGTAAAAATTGAAAATTTGAAATTTCAAACTGTTTTCCCCTGAAACTTTTGTCAAGTTTGTAAAATCGTATTGTCGATATACGGTAACAATTTTCAGTTCCTGATACACGAGTATTTTTGCTGTTATGACTAAATAACTAAAATCAATTCAATAAAAGTGTAGTTAGGGCCGTTAGAGACACATTTTACCGCTTTCACTCGATTTTTCGAAAATCCTTGTGTTTAGAGAAATTATTGAAAATCTAAATTATCGACTAGATAAATAATATCTGATCTATAGAGAGACTAAATATAACTTTTGGACAAAGTTTACTACCTGAAAGGGTTTCCGGAAATTAAATAGATAAATATCATAGTAAAACTATATTGAAATTCTTCACTTCACTTAGAACCTAAGAGTAATGTTCATTTTTAAAAGGTATTTGGCATATTATTTTGAATAATATCGGAACAAATTACCACACGGAAATATACACTATTTTATTGTTCAGAACATTCTACAAATTCGGTGCAGCTACTGCATAGTCAAAACGTGAAAAAGGTATTTAGGATAAATTACTTATTTATTAGTAATTACTTATAAATCAAAATAATCCGGTTCGGAATGACGGTTGAACGCGAAATCCGGATTGCTATTGTTCAGATCTATTATTATTAAGAAGTACGATTAATAAAATAATTAACGGTGTTCACAAATAGTTTAAAAGAAACAATTAAAACACATTATTTTTGTGAGTAAATTTTCGTTGGCTTGATTAGAAAAATAAAATTGTAGGTCCACTAAAAACAGTCCATTGTTGCTGCGTTTTGTAAGTAAACAAAGTAAATTAATTATACTCAATTATACTCAACTCAAAATATTTTTCTCGTTTGCTATATTAATTTAAATTATATTTAAATAACACATTTTAACTAGAAATATTTTCAACGAATTTGTGATACTTTATGAATAAATTGTTTTTTTTTTTTACATGACAAAAATTTACCCCCCCCCCCCCCCGATCTAGAGAGTTTTTATCGCTCGACGACAATCCACAACTTGCGCATATCGTTTTAATTGTTACCGGAACTCGTAAACACCTTCGTTTAACCATGTATTATTTTTCTTTTGCAGCTTGCAACCGGACGTACCACGGCGAAGTCGGCAGGACCTACGAACTGGAAGTCCGACGACCCCGAGAAGACAGATTGCCGTTTTTGTGCTACTTGAACTTCACCGCGGCCGGCGGAAAATACGGCGACATAATACAGGTGAGAGTTTCCGTTCTCGTAGGAGCATCGAAACGACAAGCGTCACTTACTGTCGCACATTGGTCCAAAAAGTAAAAATACCGGACAAAAATCACTTTTGTAAAATTTTGCAAAAATTAATTATTTTATTATAATCATAGTCACAGAGTTAATATTTAATACCAGTATAAGTCGAGCTGTTATTATCAATGTATATGTAGCATATACTTTTTAAATATTTAAACATTTATCGATGTCATTATAATTATCTATAATCGATAAGCTTTAATAGGAGTCAGTGAAAATTTTGAAAATATTACAATAATTACATCCAATTAAGAAAATTTAGAAATTTAATATTTATTCACCGACTTACATTACGAAAATTATACCATTATATTAAGCTAAGTCTGTGGTATAAGACTTCATAATATATTAGTTGCCCATACTTGATTTGGCCCATACTTGCCAATTAAAAAAAAAAAAAAAAAATATTTTTTGAAAATATTTATTTCATTTATTTTATTATTTAGAAATACATTACTATTGTTATTATTAACATAGCATTTGAACTAATAATCACGAACGTACAAATTCATGAAGATATTTTCAATGACATTACTAATTTACAGTATATAAGATAAAAAAAAAAAAATACACTAGAATACGTTTTTAATGTTTTTATAATTTTGAAATATTGTTTTTTAATTTTTGATTTTTTAAAAATAAAAACAATAAAAATTTAATGCAATTCATCAAATTTTAATCATCTGATCATTGTCATAAAATATTGATTTGCTGTGAACATACTGATTTTATCCGGGAAAATTGCGTTTTGAATCACTCATGAATATGTCTTTTTGAACGTATATTATGATATTATGTTTTTGAAGTGAATATGAGCGTTGTATCATGCATCACACAGGGTTGATGAAGTATTGTTACAAACACTTACGAAATACTCACCACTTTTCGATCACCCATCATTCCTATCCGTCGAATAGATCCTGATAATAATATGAAAAAGACAATCTGTCAGTTCGCTATATCTTTTTTGTGTTTATGAAATGTCGTGTAAAATTAATTAATTTGCATAAATATTATAAAGAAAAAATGTTTATTTGAAATGAGACAATTTAAATAATCTATTTCTAACAATACTTTGTTCTCACTTTTTGTCTTTTACTGTAAATGTCCCTGATTTATTCCTTCACTGAAAGCTATTTTATGATAAACCGCTCGACGAGATGTCATCGTAACGTAAACACTTGGATCATATTATAATAATATACAAAATATGCTGTGTAACGAAATAAAAATATCAAATGATATAATATTGGCGTATTTTGCAATGATTATTGTTTATACGACGCATTACTGCTGCAAAAGAAACCGTATATGGACGGAAAGTGATTCATAAGAGGAAAATTATATGTTGCTAAAATAACAAAGTCACAGCGTTCATGAAAGTTTGATTGAAAAAGTCATAAAAAAACCGATTAAATGCTTATTTTGTACTTCAAAAAAAAAAAAAGGAAGTAATAAAAATAAATACGAAAACCATTTGGATCATACATGACATGCTCTGCATCGTATTTTATACAAAAATTAAATTAAAACAATAAAGAAAAAACTATAATTGGAAAATGAAAAAATATAAATAAAATAAAACTGCAAATTTCAATCTTATTCCTCCCCGAAGCATCGGAGTTTTTTTTTTTTTGTAAAGGGAACTTTTACTTTGCAACTGTGCAGGGTCTACCTCGTGTAAACTTTGTTATTTTTTTTTTTTATTTTTTGAGAACAATCAAAGTTGACTGAGTGCACGATTATAAAAAGCAAAAACTTTTTTGATTCTACGAATACACCGAGAAAATAACACAAAAAAAAAGCCACGTGGCCAAAGTTCAGTTATTTACTAGTCACAGATTTTTTCTTTTTTTTAAAAAAAAAAAATGCATATACTTCCTTGTGATAATGAAACGGTTTCGTATAAGAAATGTGAAAACGTATTTTGTCCAAACACTAAAAAAAAAAAATGTATAATTAATTAAAAATCTTCACAGATACCGGTCGTGACAATTTATATGTCAATATAAAATTTAATTGTTTTATTTCGTTATTTATAAAACTATAAGCACGATCATATTTTTCACTATCAATTTCAACCAATTAAAATATCAACAATAACTTGCTAATTAGTTAATTTTAATAATATTTAATCGGGAATGAAAGTTAATGTTACCCTACCCTGAAACGCAATTATATATTATTTCAATGCTTCAAATAAAAACAAAGATTAAGGCAACAATTACAAAAATAAATTAATTAAACATAATTAATTATATTAGATTTAATAAATTTTTAATATTTTATGCAAATTAATTATTTCGGAATTATTATATTGGAATCCACTTGCAGACAATTTAAATAATTATAACAAACCAATACAACAACAGAACACTATTTTCTGGAAAAAAAAAAAAAAAAAAAACTAAATGGATTTGATTTCACTGATGTTTTTGTATTTTTAGTATCCGTAGAAAAAAAACGTGATTCGTTTTTCGGTGATAAATTTAAAAATCTAAATACGGGTGAAATACTGTCTACTTTTTTCCTCGAAAAAAACATTTAATAAATCATATTGTGATCATTATTATGATGTGTTAAACGTTCGTGTGTGTATGTATGTATATACTATAAATATATATATATATATATATATGTTTTTCACTACTATATACGATGGGCTGTGATCAAATTCTAACTTTACGTTGCGCTTATAAACGGAATTTGGATTATGTGTTTCCTATTCATATGTATATTATTGAGGATTTTAGTATTTAATGTACTCCAGTTTCGGGAAGAGGGGAAAAAAAGAGGACTTAAATTCATTTTAATGTTTACTGAAAATGGAATTCCAAAGAACAAAGAAAAACAACATCACAAAATGACGTGGGTCTTTTTTTATGTGGACCAGCAAAAATTTTAATCATGTATTATATACTTATATTTATACACGTATATATTGCAGTTGTCTGCTATGAATTATTCAATCAGTACCTGCAACGTACAATGTGTACTCATATATGGATTATATTTACACAGGATTTCGGTCTTTTTTATTCTTTTATTTTTATTTTTTTATTATTATTATTTTATGTAAAAAAATACAAACATTGGTACATTGTATATATATATATATATATATATATATATTTATATTCATACATTTCCTTTATGTCCATATCAAAAGGACATAAATGTATTATGCGTAAAAGGATGGGGTACTTTTAAATTCTTTAATGGTCCTTACATCCAGACGCACAACACTTGAGGTCTTTCTCTTTATGTAAGCATTAAGTACTTCTCACAATTTCCCCGGATCGTGCGTTATCCCGTGACGATTAAAAAGAAGTTTAGTAATTTAATGAAAAAAATAAATTAATAATTAATAATCATTCAAACTCGATTCGCATATAAATTAAAAATATACATCATTATCAAATATGATTGTTTAAAACGCATTTTCTGTTAGTTAATTTGTATTAGCTTATTAAGTATAACAACGAATAATGCCAATCAACCATATACGTGTGTTAAAATATTTTTAGTACACATGTTTAACAACTAAATAAAATCCGTTGCAATATTCTAGCTTTCTGTTGAAACATATATTCTCACAATACTTTTCGCGAAATTTCAAAATGATTTAATAGCCTTCAAAAAAGTTCTCAAGACAGTGTGTGTTATAGCAATTCAAATTCAAATTTTATTATTACTCTGTATTAATCTATTATTACTAATGAGCCAGAACTCATTCTGGCTATAAAAAAATATTTCTACATAATATTTATATTTGACTGAGTAAACATGCACGGTCTGTCAACATTCTTCATGCTTGTTTGTTTTAATTATAGTGACCACATGTCAGTTTCAAAGTATTGTAATATTCTGTCATTATCACACAGTAATTATTACGTGTATAGTGTATACTTCCTGAGGATGTGATTAAATGATTAATACTCTTAATATCTGCTAGTATACTAATTACACAATGCAGTTAAAATAAAATATTGATGTTCAGATGCCCAGTAGGCGTTGCTAGATAACTAGATAACTAGATTTTATTAGCTCAAAAAAATGATTAACTTATAATTAGTTTTGAATCATAAAAATTGCTCCTCAACACGGTAAAACATTAAAATTACTGTTAAAAGTAAAATTATACAATTTTGTTATGATCATGATGTAAATGTACATAATTTCAAAAAATTCTCAACGTATGTAAAATTATATTAATACTTTGTTTTAGTAAATTTATTTTCTCATTTAATTGCTCAAATAATTAATTCTGTTATAATTACTATATATATAAAACTCATTTCTAATAATATAATATTCTCATTGAACTCTCTCCTCTAGCACAGCCATTTATAGCTTCTCTAGCATAGGCTTTTGAGGAGATTCATTACTTTTTTAAATTAAGCGTTAATATTATTATATTGTATTGTATTTTGATGGAATAAACTTATTATTATTGTTATTAAAAAATAATATTTATTGCATTAAAATATTTATTATAATACATAATATATCGAACAATGTTATATATTACGGTCACTTGAAAAATACAACACACCGATTTGTTAATTTATCAAACATCATGATAGCAGCAGAATTAGGTGATGACGATGACGATTCGTTTACAGTACAATATCTGCGTGCGCAGATATTGTGTGCAACAACAGAATTATGTGCAACATCTCCTCGTACAAAATTAGTTCTCGGGGGATAGTTAATAGGTTCGGCGAAGGAATACGTAATACGAACAGATTACGTAATGTTCGGTTAACATATTATTATTATTTATTGTAGTGCGCACACATGCATAGTTTTCAGTTTAACCGTTTATAATAAATTTATCGTATAAACCGAAATATAATATTCCCCCGTGACGTTCATGGTTTTTGTCTATCAAAACACGTATTTTATAGTCGAGAGTATATACGCGTTTATTATTTCATTTTTCCGTCCGTAATATATACCTTCGAATCACTCGGGTGAGTGTCGTGTTGTTGTATCAACCGCGGAAGACAAAACACTAGTTACGATGTAGTTCTCACGAGTCACGACTCGGTCGTAAAGAAACTTTAACTGCTCAAAAATTGATTTTCTCATAGCCGGGGCCGTAGGCACGTGTACACAAACACGCGTCTTATTTTCTCGACTACGCAAAATGTGTCCAACTGTGTTAAATAATGCCCGGTTTTACGCCTTGTGGTATTCGTATTCATTATTTTTATATAAGCCTCCCTCGAAATAAAACTCCGGACGCGGGCCTGAACTTTCTAATACAGCAGTATTTTAAAAATTCACTGTGAGGGTTGGAACATAATGACTAAGAAATGAGTAAAAACGAAATTATTAAAGTGAAATCTTCTCCGAAACGACGGAGCTCCGACGCTGTGTTTATTATTCATTATGTTTATACCGTCGCATTAAAAACAAAGCCAAGACAAATAAATATTTAATTTTTTTTGGTATATTTTTGGTATTAACTGAAAAAAACAAAAATTTAAACTACAAAACCAAAACTATTTGTCCGGAAAAAAAAACACTTACAAATTTTAATTGTAAATTAAATTTTATTTCTTTTTTTAGCTAAAATTGTTTTTTTTTTCAATGTCAGCACACGGGTAAAAAAATAAAATAAAAAATACACTGCATAATATAATTTAAATCAAATTGTATACTTACATATTATATACTAACAACATTCGTGACATGTGATATCAATAACTAATAAATAAACCTAACGTTTTCTCTTTGATAATTTTACTTTTTGACAATGTTGTACAATTAATTTATTAAATTTTTTTAAATTTTTTAAAAAAGGAGTCACTTATAATTTGATAAATGCTTCAATACTCAACTTCCACTAGGTAATATAATGTCTAGTAAATGGTATAGAACTTCGCTTGCTACGTTGCAGAACAACGAGGAGAACTGTACGAGGCCATTTAATATATACATATTATACATTTTATACACGTAAATAGACATTATTAATCATTGTACTGCTGCAGTGAAACAAGGCGAACGCGTAATCAATGATTTTATGGATTTATGTAAATCCAAACAATTACGCGATATAACCGTCTTGCTGCGCATACAGCTCTTACAGACAGTTCACAACGGAATTCATTACGATCAAAGCTACCTACCGAATGCTAATTCAATCCCGTATTTGTATTACCAATGACCCAAAATATATTATAGGTACCTACCTACTTACCGTCTGTGATTACCCGTCTCCTCGTTTATCACGTCGCTGCCGCTTATTCATACAAATTCATAATGCAAATAAGTCCCCGTGGCCAAAACCGAAAAAAAAAACATCCGCATAGACAGTGACAATATTTGGTTATTGGTTCATTACGACCAGCTTACCCTTTATAATTATATTATGATTTATTTGATCGTGGACCGAATTTTCACTCGCACGTTGAAAGTTTGCGCTTTAAAGTTCTGACAATTTTCGGGTTTATTTAGACGTACACGGGGGGAGTTTGTGGCTCCTCCAAAATTATTATACAGTGCTTTTGTCGGGTCAGTGTTGGAATATGGATGCTGTCATATGAAATTCATACATAGTGTGGCATATAAATATTATATAATATGTGATGTAAAGAGAGAGTTCGGCGAAAATTTTTAAGATTCCCTGATTCGTCATAAACATTTATCACCCTCAGCATGATCGTTCTCCAGACATGGTAAAACCAGCTCATACACTTCCTATAAAAGAGCCATATAATTATTTAAATTTTATACAAACCCTCAGATCAGTATTACCTCTGACAGAAAAAATAGAATTTATGTTAAATTATTATTTTAACTACATACGCATCACAGACTTTTATTGCTTGCAATGATGGTGTTTAATTAGCTTCAAATTATTTAACCCTTTCCGGTTCCTTTTCACGTGTAAAAAAATATTTAACAAAAGCCGGACATACTTCGCACGACGGGTGGTATTCTCTTGACGGGCGTATTGAATTTTAAAGAAACGATAAATCATTTCTTCAGTAAAACGATTCTGAACGAAGGAAGTTAATAATATATGAAAAAAAAAAAATATTCAAAAAATGTCCAAATTTTTTTTTCACATTTTCAAAATTTTCTTGCGCCAAAATCTTTTTTATA
>JAIPRM010012663.1:0-11961 GCA_025469315.1 Stegophylla sp. TES_Ste_2020 | reverse complement strand
AAAAAAATATGGTTTCAGGGTCTTTTTTGTCAAGTTTTGAGTGAATTTCCCCCCCCCCCCAAAAAAAAAAAAAATAAAAAAAAATTGAAGAATTAAAAAATTTAAAAAATGATCTCTTTTTAAGTATCAGCTAGAGAAAAATCTGGTTACTAAAAGTTGCTGATCGAAACTTTTGCAAAAGTGTATCTGTACGAAAAAGTGTTTACAGAAAAAATAAAAATCATTGTAAAAACACTAGCTTCTTCACTATTATGGTTTATTATTAACTGCTGTAGTAAACATTGAAATTTCTAATTTGTTTTGCCGACTTTCGAAAAGAAAAACCGATCACAGACGGAGAAAATATTTTACCTTTAACTCAAATTTTCCAACAACTTTTTCTCACACTTGGTAAAACAAGTATACAGAAACAAAGAAAAAAATTACCCATCCTGACTCCCAAGTACCCTGTGCCATCTAACAAATTTTTTGTTAAGCGCAGTGATCTGAGTACTTTTTCGAGTAAGAAAATTGTCAATACTTGTCCAAAAGTTTCAACCAGCAATTTTTTGAAATAGAATTTGGCTCTAAGTGGTAAGGACTTTACTCTTGAGTTATTTTTTCGAAATTCTCGATAGTTTTTTCAGAATTTGGAATAAATTTAACAAAAATACCTTAAAAGGGGCGCTAACAATTTTACAAGTTTATAACTCACTTGAAAATATTGAAATATTATACAAAATCCACATACAATCACGGATAATGTTCTCATCTATAAATTTTTACTATGGGTCACTTGACCCTAATATTCAAACTGACGTTATAAAATGTTGAATGAGAATTCACAGCGTTGTACGTTGGTAAGACGAAGACAACACAGATGGGTGTAGCGTCCTCTTAAAGCTATGTTTTTACAATGATGTTTATTTGTTTTTTCTGTGAACACTTTTTCATATAGAAATACTTGTCCAAAAGCCTCAACTTTTTGAATTTTTTCGAATTTCTCAAATTTTTTTTTTTTTTTGGGGGGGGGCGACAAACAACCCAATATTTAATAAAAGAAGACATGGAGACCGCCGTCATGTTTTGATCCAAACTTAATGAAAATTTAAACATAGATCCTAGATAGTATAATTTAATTTAAATTATACTATACTTAATTTCATAAATGTGAAAAAAAAAATTTAGATATTTTTTTATTTTTATTTTTTCAGTAACACTTTTTTGTATTGAAATACTTGTCCGAAGTTCTTGACCAGCACTTTTTTTTTTCAAACCCATATTTGTCTCTAAATGGTACTTTAGAGAGGTTATTTTTTGTAATTCTCAATTTTTGGAAGAACTACCCTAAATTTGACAAAAAATACTCAGAAACTATTTATTTTTAATCCAAATTTTATGAAAATGTAAACATAGATAATAATATAAGAAACATTTTGACGTAAGAAAATTTTGAAAATGTGAAAAAAAATTTTGCATATTTTTTCTCATTAATTTTTTTTCGTTTTCTTGAAATATTAGATAAAAAAAAAAAAAAGTAAAGTACTGCAAAGATAAGTAAAGTATAGACAAGAAAGCCGGACATACTTCGCACCATGGGTGTTCATGGGTCAGGTACTCTTGGTGAGTGTGTTGAAAATGACTATAACTATTATTATTGTTCTTTATATTATTAACCTTTATTTAGAATCATATGTTTTGAAGAAATGATTTATCGATTCTTTCAAATTCTACACACCCACCAAGAGTATCCAATCCGAGAAACGAAGAATACCCGTGGTGTAAAGTGTGTCTGGCTCTTTTTTTTTTTTAATCCAAACTTTATGAATATTTTATTATATACTTACTCCTCAATAGTATGAATAATATTTTGGAGAAACAAAAGTTTTTATATGTGAAGTATTTTTTCCTGTTCACAGTTTTTTATGTTAAGTATACATTATTTTTTGTATTTTCTTTTTTTTTTTATGTGTCAAAATAACAATTTTTATTAACTTAATTAATATTAACTGATGCACCGTTCAGAATGGTTTTATTGAAGAAATGATATATTGTTTCTTTAAAATTCAATACACCCACCAGCAGTATCTCGCCTAAAGAGTTAAGAATGGTATGAAGCATAATGTTAAACATCCACATTTATTATAATGGTATATTATTATCAGATTTTATATACATGCACAAAAGGTTTAGACGAGCGTTATGTAAAGTAGATAACAAATTTTCGTACGTAACAGAATTGGATTTTTGCCTGAATCGGATATTTTTACCGACGACTTTTTGTTCTAGAATCTTTCCCCGACTGTGATGAATAAAAATAATAATTAACTTTTTTTTCTTTTATAAAAACAAAAGACATTTATTCATATTAACTATCAAACACGAAACAACTTTAATATTATTTATTAACAGTGTACAGATTTCTGAAGGTAGACAGGGACGGGTAGTACGTAATTTAATGGGTTTCGGTTTCCCTCGATATAACGAGAATATTTTTGGCCAAAGCTCATGCAATGTAGTAGGTAACAAATTTTCAAAATAACAACATTTGTGTTTTTATAGCGAGTCTTGTTTATTTTGATGGTTTTTTTTTTTATGTATCTAGATGGTCGCTGCAAAAAGTTACAAATCAAGATTCACTTTTTTTACCTACTTATAATAATTATTATAATTTATTCGAGGAAGTTTTTAAATTTGCCCAATGAAATCTCTAATAAAACTAGCAGACAAACAGGTTTGGAAGTATCTGCACTATACAATGTCATATAGTGGGTATAGATGTTTATCAACTATAGACAAAAAAAACTAAGAAAAACTATATATTATTCTATCTTGTATATGTATTAATATGATAAGTTATAGTTTTTTCATCATCTGAATTTATAACTTATCTCACAAATCATTTATAAAAAAGTGAGTAGGTGGTAGGCTAATGCAATTTAGCAGATATTTAGCTGCAGATAAATTAGCGATATTGAAATATTTTACGTTTTAACAATTTGAATATCATAAAATTGTAAAAATGATTTGATAAACATTTGTGACCCCAAATACAGTATCTAGTATCTTTGTATCAAAAAACAATTCTATACATTATCTATACATAAATAAAGAAGCTAAAATTTAGTCATGTTTTTTCACAATCTTACCCAAAACACATGCTTAAGGTTTTCACTCCAAACTCCCAGTAGTTCCTGTGTCTTGGTTTAAGAATCATAAGTCAAGTCTGTCGAATATCCAGAACAGTAGTTTCCAATTTTTTTCTTTCACAGTTCACTGCACATAATATAAGTTGCAGTACACTTTTATTACTTTTCAATAGTACGATTAATTATTCATTTCAATTATTGTCAAAAAAAAAAAAAAACTCTGTTTAATTAATTTCATTTTTTCATTAATAATGAGCAACTCAGAACATTAGTGTTTACAATAATTATATGGATGTATAAAATGATGATATTTATTTGGTGTTAAAGAATTTTATTAAGTGGAAGACCAATGATGAAATACACTACCCAAATCCCCTGTAATAGTTTTGAATACAATAACCAAAATGTTTATGGAGAAATTTGTCCTACATTATGAACAGTGTTGGCATGTTGGTGCCACTAAACAGGTTAATTCTCAATTCATTTATGTAATTAATCGTATTATTTGTGTTATGAAGATAAAATGCTTTATGTCCATAAATTACAGATATGACATTTTCAATAGTTAGAGTAGAGCGTGATAAATTACATTGATAATAATTTGTATATTATCTGGTAGAAAATAATAGATATTAATATTATTAGTGTATTCCAAAAAATTAAAATAATGATTGGCCAGCAGTTTGGAGATAAATCATTTTGAATTCAATTTTATATCATCACATTTTTAGAATTTTATAGATCAGTTAATATATATAGGTGATGTTAACTTTTAAAATTTCACAAATCGATTGTAAATAATAACCTTAATAAAAACACTCAAATCAGTACTTACTTTCAATCAATTTCACATAGGATTTTTAAATGATCATTAGTATTTTTATTTGCAAATTATTGTTTAACAAATAATTGCATCGATTACTTGCATTATACATTTACCGACCCAAACTTATAATTCTAAAAATCAGATAAATACAATGAAATAACTAATAAAACTTTATTAGTTTATTTATTTTAAATATATAACTTTAATTGTTAACAATCAATATTGATGACTCTTATAACAAATTAAGTCTTTAAGGTAACATATACTATACACAACTTGACACAAAACATAAATGAATGAACGAGCGTAAGAGCTTTTTAAGGCTTTTAGTTCTAGACATTCAACTACACGAAACTGTACTAAACAAGTTTTTTCAATATAACACAATCAAACATTTTTACAACAACATTTGTGTAAGTATAGTAAACTAAAAATTTAAATTTAAAAGAAAAAAAAAATAATAATAATAAATCAAGCGACAAAACATTTAAAATGACGACTGACTTTTGGAACTCCTGGTAATTTCAACTATATAGGAATACAATTTTTAAACCTCACAAATTATGTTTACGATTCAACACTGGGAGGTTCTATGTTGGACGGAGGAGGTTTAGTGATGACTAATGTTTTAGGCGGTAAATTTGCATCTGCTGTAGTGCGAGGCACGTGTTTCAGTGTAACTGCTCGCATGGGTACTGTATCCGGTGGAAGTGGAGTAGCAGGTACTTGAATAGTTTCACCATTGTGCATTGTTAGCCATGTCATCTTAGTGCCAGCATGCATACCGTTTGCGTGTGATTTGAGTCCCTGAATAGATACATAACTTTTGCCACAGTGACATTTGTACTTTTTGTGAATTCTAGAACAATAATTTAATACGCATTATTTATGTTTATTTCATAACGCAAAAATGAATCTAAAGTTAAGTGTCACTCACTTTCCATTTGTATGCCCATTTTTCACGTGATACTTTATTCCATTAACATTTTTATACCTTTTAGTACAACCGGGAACTGGACAAGCAAAAGGTCTTATCGGTTGTTCGGTTTTAACTTTCTGTTGTGTACTAAATATCAATATGTTTAATATCAACAGAAAAGTTATCATAATTTTTATTATGTCTTACTTAAGACCATTTTTATGAGCATCATCAACTGCATCTGATGTAGTAGACCATGAATCGCTGCTATCAGCAATATGTTCAAGATTTTCAGCTTCTCCTTTATCAGATTCATAACCTAAAGTTATATATTTGAATTGCCATATATCTTTAATAAACATTTTTATAAGTACCAGTCAGTAATGGTCGATGGAACACGTTGGGTGCTGATGGTAAAATACTGGTTTTGGGTTTTATGACGGGTTCGGCTGGTTCGATGTCTGTTTTGTCGACATTCTCGCTGAAAAACCGCATAACACAACTGAGCGGCAGGCATTGTTGTTCTGTGCGATCGATCAGCTCAATCGGCTTTGGATCAGTATCTATGTGTCAAATCCAAATGAATATTATACAAATCTAAACATCCGAAATATTAATAAAATATTAGTTATAGAACAATTAATTAAACTAATCTAAGAAATAAAACGTACAATACTTCAATTCAACACTAACTAATAAATTAAAACCAACTTAATAAGATAATATATTTTAATCTATTGAAAATAAATAAGTACTAATTTAGTGGTGCTAGTGTTGAGTGCGATCTACTGCTCTTAACGCGGCGATTTTTTCATTGTTCTTTTCAGTATTTTTTTTAATATCCTACTCCAATATGAGGCCTACAAGCATAGGATAGTTCACTAAGTGTTTTGTTGATTCGCTATGCTTGTCAACTTCTCCGCTTCCCTCTGCACATCAAAAATATCCCTTGATACTACAGGTTGTTGTGAAACGTGGGGACATTTTGCCAGTAGGCAGTTTAGTAATCGAGCAATTTGGTCCTGCTCACTATGCACAGCAAGTAGATTATCAAGCCGAAATGTCCCCACGGTGTACAACAAGCCGAAGGATATTTTAGATATGCGGAGCGAAGTGAAGGCGTTGATATGTGTAGCGAGTCGACCAAACACCTGGTAAACTAACCTATGCTTGTAGATTGCATAACCAAGTAGAATTATGTATGTATACCGCTACCGAAATACGAGTCACGTTCATCAAAACAGGCTGGTAGACCGCACGCTACACAATAGCACCAATTTAATTAATTTCAAAATACCTAATATATTATAATTCAAATAAAAAAATAGTTCTTTCTGTTTTAAAACAAGATAAATAAAGATAATTGAAACAAATGGTGTCAATAAATACAAACAAATTAAATTTTATTAATGAATGACCTATAAATTTAAAAGCATCCTAAAAATTCATGATATTAGAACACTAATATCTAATAATATCCAAGTTTATTATTTATTTATTTTTTCAAAAGTTAATGTTTAATAAACTACTCAATAAAAAATACATTTTCAAGGTATTTAAAAAAAAGTCAAAATAATAATCATGCGGCTTCTTTAATTATTTATAACTGATGAAAACTGTTCGAAAAATACATGATTGTACTTGAATTTGTGTGAGGTGTGCAATAAAAAACTTTTAGATTTTTAATTATTAAATAAATAAATATTTATATTGGTACTGACCAATTTAATAATTTCTAAAAAAAAATTTAACAAGGTAAATTCATATTTTGAGATAACTTATCTTTAATAGTTTGTTGATAAAATTATATAATATTTTTGTTTTAAATAGGATACCTAACTCAAGCATAATATAGGAATTATTGTATAAGAAACCCTTAAAATAATATTGATAAAGCTATTGATAAAACCTAGCCTATTGATAAAACTCAAGCAGATTTTTACTATGATTAGTTGACACAACAATATATTACTGTAACTAATTCTAGATAAAAGTTAATTTACAATATAAGACACACAGTGCTAGACCTAAGGGGGACAAGCACAAGCAAATAGGGGTCCTTGACCATAGGCGAAATTAAAATGAGGGGACATGCCTAAAAAACTAATTTACTAAATACACTAATTAACAACGGCTTACTCAAAAAATTTAAAAAAATCAAGACAGTAAAATAAAAATAATTTTTTACAAATAACTCAACTTTATTTAGGTACTTATTTAGTTACAGTGATCATTTTATTACTTATAATTGAGTAAACAATTAACATTATTAATTTATGGGATGTTTGTTATTTGTGTGGTTCAGAAGAAAGTAACTACCAATTATGTAAAATGTTGTTGATAAGGGATGGGAAGATAGGGAACACAAGTGCGAAATTAGAGGGCGACATTAATAGGAAAGCTATTGGTGCTAAATATTTATGATCTGGCATCGAAAACACAAAAATTATTCAAAAGTTACTCAATGCATTAAAAACATGAGGTTCACACTCGTAATAAAACCGTCGGAGAAGATATTTGATATTTATTAGAAAATTCGAAAAGCGCGATCAGGGACATTTTTGCGAATGACTCGACTCAGTTAACAGAGACTGGCTGATTTGTCGAAATGTTTTTTTTGGGTAATGTGCAGGGCCCGAGTAAAAAATAATGTGCACACAAGGCGCGGTTCGGTAGACACACATACACGGCCTTTATTTATTTTGGAGAGGGAAAGGGGGGGATCTAAATTTAAATCGATGTACATTTGGGTCACACTAGTACGGCGACCTGACCAGGGGGCGTCGGCAGGAAGATTTGTAAAAATAGTCCGGAAAGGTCATGGGGATCGGTGAAGATTGAACAGAGAGAACAAAAAAAAAAACACACGTTTTCCTTAAAAAAGCCGCTCGTCGTCGTCGGCGACGGCAACGGCGGCGGCTACTGCTGCGACGGCACAGCTCTCGCTGGCGGGCGTTGTTTTTTCGATATTATTTTTTTTTTATTTACCCCGGGCGTTTAAGTTTAAAATTTACCTATGTGATTGTCTTCAATGTGCTGAATGAGATCGTAAAGGTTTTTGAAACACAGGCCGCAGTTGTTGAATTTACATTCGTTTAACAGGAATACGGCCATTTATCCAGCAGCTGAACGAAAGTCACAAGGGCCTGATGTATAGGTGTTAACAGTATGATCATCAGCTGATCACTACTGGACTGCGCGCCCCCCTCCCGACATGGATCGCCGGGCGACCGCTGCACAGCTGTTGTCTTCTCCTCGCCACTGCCGTCGGCGCCGCCGCCTTCAATGCCACCGTCGCGGCCGCCGCGCGTTCAGCGTCGGTCAAAACGGCCGCTAAAGCTGCTGCTGCTGCAGCCTGCTGTACCTATATATTATTATTATTATTAATTATTAATTATTACTATCTTAATTATTACAACTAGTATACACGAATATGAACGTATACATATTAATCAATATGAAAATATATATTTTATATTATGGTGTGTATAATATTATTACACATAAATTATCATATTATTATTATTTTTTATTATACATATAATACAACGTATGCGTACGATTTGCTCGCGGTTTTTTGTCACCGAATACGTCGCGTACGACATCAGCTGCCGCTACTGCTGCACTTACCGTCTGTTGTGATCCGGTGACATTTAAACACCGATCGGGATTAGACAGACGCGCGATTCCGCGTACTTTTTCTAACTCGAAAAATCGCCCCGCATGCGTCACGGAAATTTCAGCGTATTTTGAGTCTCACTGGTGCTCGCGTTGACCTCAAGCAGTACACTGTTGTAGTCGATCGCGTGCACGTTGCGTTCGTTGGTGGGGACGTCGTCGTCAGGCGGTCGAATCGAAAACTATTTGCTATTTGCCAACGTTTACAATACATATATATATATATTGTTTTTTATGACTATTCTCGTGTACGAGCTTCGATCCGACGACGACGACGAGCCGGCGCGGGGCGATAAAAACGTCCCGTTTGTCATTTGCTTCTTCGCGCGATAAATATTGACATTTTCAAAACGCCGCGCCTCGGTTAAAATAATGATATTATGTACTCTATTGAAATAATAATATTATTATCATCGATTTGCGTGACCTTATTTTTCGCGTTTGTCCTTAGGTAACAAGAATAGGCCAATTTAAGGTTAAGAGTTTTTTTTTTTTTTTACTGCAAACACGTTTTATCTTATCGTGTGCAGCTTTTCAATACATTTAAGACCTACCTACTAACGGTTGTTCAATTATTTCAAGTGTAATATAAATACTATAGGCGAATACTTATCTCTACAACACCTACCGAATATAAGTGTACCACACTACTACACACACACACACACAGATAAATGTTTTATCATACAGTATTATTTTATTATTTTATATCTAGGACATTTTACCAAAGGCCAAAATTCATTAACATTAGGACCCCAGACGATTTTTTTTTTATCCAATGACATAGGTTATAATAATCGATTATTTTAAATATATATAATGTAGGTATTTGATAATTTAATTATAATGTATTTTAATAGGTAGGTACTGTATGGTACTTATGCTCTATATAGCATAAGAAGGTATGATGTAGGTACAAATTGATATGACAATAATTAAACATTATTACTACAATTTTATTGAAATGTTTTTTTTTTCTTTTACATTTATAACAATCGCAACGCATGCGGTTATTCGCCAGGTTTTTTTTTTTTTTTGGCAAAAATATAATTATCATAATAATGTAGACGATATACCCCATGTCATGACTAGTATGTACAACATACATAATATTTTTAAAAACTAAACATTTATAATAATATTTTTAATAAATTTAAGTAAAATTTAATTAGGCATTATTATGACAGCATGACAAAACATTACAACACAAGTTTTAAACTAGTACACTAAGTTACCTATCATATACCACATTCAGTGGTGTATTTTCGATTTTTTTTTTATGGTTGAGGCCATTAGGAGGTTCGGGATTAAAGCAGTTACTATAATAATTATGTATATGCATTATTAAACCTGTAAATGTAGAAGACCATTTTTATTTTAAAAGCGAGAAAATAAATGAGGATATATTTTTTGTTTGTTTGAAAAAACTAGCTAATACAATTTGTCAAGCAAAAAATAAGAACTTCGCAACATTTGGTGTTTTGTATTCATCCTTGGAATAGAATACAAATATTCGTAGTGGATGTATTGAATTTTTAAGCAATAATAAACGGTCATATAATAAATATATGCAGTGTGTTCCAGTACAACTTGACAAATGCAATAACTTTTGTTCTATAAATAATTTTTAACTTTTTTTTTTTTTTTTAATTATTACTACAGCATTGCGCTACAGCAATAACGTATATTTACATATATTTAGAACCCAAATTTTCAAATTTGAATTTTTATAAAAAATTTAAAATGAACCTGATTTTTAGAAAAATGCTGTTGCCTGTTGCTTAAATATCTAATAAAGGTTAATCCGTTCGTTTTCTACGATTTTTTAAGTTTGCAAATAATTTAATAATACTGTTAAATAAGTCATAATATCACCAACTGTCTTCATATTATTACCATTATTATGATTTATAACGTATTTGACAAAAATTATTAAAATATTCACAAATTTAAAAAAGTCGTAGAAAATTAACGAATTAACCTTTATTAAAGATTTAAGCACCAATATTTTTCTAAAAATCAGATTTAGAAAATTGATATTTTGAATTTTTCTAGACTTTGAAAATTAGATTCCTAAAAAAAAAAAATTTATTAATCGAACAAAAGTTATTGCATTTGTCAAATCTTTTTAGAACACCCTGTATAAAATAAATAATAACTAAGATGCTCTTATAATAATTAGAAATTGACAGTTCATCAGGTATTGATAAAAATGTAAGTATAGGTAGACATAATATATTTAAAATATTATGCATATGAAATGCTCAAACTTTAAAACAATGAATTGTAAATGTAAATAATGTAATGTTAATTCAATGAAAAATATTCTATTTTTTGTAATAACAGTCATTTGAGCTACAATTAGAAATTTAAACGCTTATAAAAAAATATTCATCGCATAGAATATTAAGAATATTTTTGTGTAGATAGAAAAACGTAGGTCAAAAATATTTTGGTAAAAGTGGAACGCAATTTAAACATTTTATAAGGTTTTTATAGAAAAATATAGCAATATAGTATTTTACGTAAAAAATTATGTGTACAATATCTTCAAATGCTACTTGAAAAAAAATGGACACATTACATGAAGAAAGTTGTATATCATTTTTATTATAACCATAATAAATTAATATGATACTATTGAATTAGTGATACTAATTCAATTTTTAAATTGTAAATAATAAATATGAGATAATATCTTTCATTAACTTTTACAGAAAATACTTTATAAACCCATTAGGTATTCAATATGGGATTATTAATGACTGGTTATTGTAAATTATGATTCATAACATTTACATTATTAGGTAGTTATTAATAATTATTATAAAATACCTATTAAAACGAATGACATAATAAATTCGCGTATTCGACATTCCACTATTACTTTTAAGAGTTTGGAAAAAATGGACAAATAATTAATTAAAACATCTAAGGCAAGATGTTCTTGTTATTTAAAAATCAATAGGTAAAATAAAAAGAAGATCCAATAATCGTACTTTAATGTAGAAGGTATAATTGAAAGTTTCAGTATTGTTTCACAAAACTCATAACTCACTCCGTGTCACAGTATGTGTATCTTAGTGTCATAGTAAACAAACGAATTAAAACGCCCAATAAATCTTACTTTAAATTCTAAGCGCAGCTAAGAAGCTAATGTTTTTACAATGATGTTTTAGATTCTGAACGAAGTGAAGAAGCTTATGATTTTACAATGATGTTTATTTTTTTTTTTATATTTTTTTTTCTCTTTCTGTGAACACTTTTTCGTATAGAAATACAAGACCAAAAGTTTCGATCAATATCTCTAAAGAACCGGAATCATACCCAGATGGTACTTTAAAGAGGTCATTTTTCCAATTTCTCAATACTTTTTCCAAGCGCGGTGAAAATATGTTGAAAAATTAACG
>JAIPRM010012662.1:0-11963 GCA_025469315.1 Stegophylla sp. TES_Ste_2020 | reverse complement strand
TTCTATCTATGTTTAAATTTTCATAAAATTCGGATCAAAAAATGATGGTTTCCGAGTTGTTTTTGTCAAATTTTGGGTAGTTTTTTCCAAAAAAATAATTGAAGAATTGAGAAATTCAAAAAATGACCTCTCTAAAGTACAATCTAGAGGCGAATCCGGTTTCAAAAATTTATTGATCGAAACTTTTGGACAAGTATTTCTATACGAAAAAGTGTTAACAGAAAAAAAATAAATAAAAAAAAAAAATAAACATCATTGTAAAAACACTAGCTTCTTCACTTTGTTCAGAATCTAAAAAAATATAAAATACATGGATAATATTTTGAATTATTTAAACTTAAATTATTGAGCAGTATTATGTACAGATATTACACATTCAAATCGTAGATTTATTGTTCGGATATGCATTAAAATTAATAAAAAAAACCGAAAATGTTAAAATACGGTCTAAAAATTTTAAAAAATGCCAAAAAAAAAAAGCAATATAATACAAAATAAAAGTTTCAAATTTCAGATCTCTGTCACACGAAACAAATCGTGTACTTGGAAATCATTTCCTGAGATCACGAAAAAAAAATATATATATATGGGTTTCGCATCGAAATCCGGGCTCTACTAATAATGAAAACACAAAAACCAAAAAACATGATAACGTTTCAGTGCCAGTGGCAGCCATTTGCTCACACGGCAATGTTTACATTTTTGTGTAATATTGATAACAAATATGTAATGGCATCGATAATTTTGAAATTTTTAACTGTATTATAGTAATACTTATTTCGCAAATAACGTAAATGATTTAGTTTACACTGTTTACAGTATTTTATAATTATACTAAATCCAGCGTTCTATTTTGTTATTTTAAATCGCAGTTAATATTAATTAAAATTGTTTTGATTTTTATTTCAATAAAACGCCTTTGCCACTTGATTCATTTTATTTCAGATCTTCTTCGTGAAAAATTTTTAATGCAATATACAACATTTTTGATAGGACATATTATTCTCACACATTTTGTGATTTAAGTTATCAATTAATAACTACACAATTAATTTATCAAATTTTATTAAAAATCTTCGATTTTAAGAGCACTAATTTAAGTGTGTCTATCTTTATGAAGTTACTATACCAACTTTTGAGTGTAAATTTGTAATCAGAATTCAAATAAAATAATTATTGGAAATATAGATCGATTATTTCAATTTATACTTTAAAAAACCGAATGACTTGGAATATAATATAGAGTACATAATATAATATAATAAATTCGAATAGTAAAAGAAAAGTTTTATAAAGTGTATTTTGTTTTACTGTTCATAAACGTTTTTCGATTTTTTACTACCTATCAATAATATTTAAGTTCTAAAATAATTTTAGTAATTTATGTGACGACTTAAGTATTTTTTTTTTTTTTTTTTTTTAGATCTTTGAAATTTCGTTTAACTTCTAGTAACAAAAATAAAGTCAAAATCGTTTCATTTCATCCTAGTTGACAGACGACAGTAAGTTGACATATAATCATTGTTTATCAAAACAAAATTAGTCATCCCTATCAGTTATTATTTGTAAATATTGCCGTGTTGGCATAAATAGCGGATCATGACACATGTTTCAAAAGGTCGTAGTATTTATAGTATTTATATATGTATATCTGTGGCTCTTACCGACCCCAGCGTCGTCGGCTCACCGTCAATCGGTGATTATTTTTTGTCACATTTCGTATTACACTATTTTTTGTGTAAGTATGGTTTGGAAACTTTGTTAAGAGGTATGTAAAATTATTATTTTTTTTTTTTTTTTACGAACCATTTATCAACTATTCTAAACAATTGTATTAAATCCATTAATTCAGAGGTTCTCAAACTTTTCAGGCCAGGCCTCCCACTTTGGTCAACCCCAGACTTGGGCCCCATTAAAAATAATTTTAATTGTAATGTTTAGATTACCAAAAAGTTAAAAACAAACAACAAATAATATAGAATAATATTTATATTCACATTAAAAATTTATTATAAAAGGTTTTAATCAATCAGTCACTTTTAATGTGATTTTTTTGCTGGTTTTTTTTTTTTTTTTTCATTGCAAATTTTGGTGAAACGAGAAAAAATTCCTGTTTAATTTTGACTCTATAAGACGCGATTATTATTACGCAAATTTCACAAATATTTTTCTTCCTACCAATACAATGTTGATTTTTAAAATTTTCTCGCGTCCCCCTCATAAAGCTTTCGTGGCCCCTCGGAGGGTCGCGCCCCACACTTTGAGAACTTCTACATTAATTTGTTTATTTTTTATTTATTTTTTGTTCTTTTGATATTATGTTCTAAGATCAAAGGTTTCTAAGTTGAATAGAAAATTAAAATCGTGGTTATATAGTAGAACATAACTGTACACACGGATAGTTTTATGGGGTACTCTATCAAATAAATAAATGAAGTTTTCAATCTGTATTTAGTCAAAGTGATACAAAATTTGTCGCGAACTAATCATACGCCACACACTTATAAGTTAAAATTACTTTATAATTATTTCGTATTGCACCAATTGCATTTTGTATTACACACGAAAATTGGCCATGCCGACAACAATATTCTCAACAGTATTCGAAAACGCACTACACTGCAAATATCAACCCGCGCGGCTTCCGTGGCCGTCGTTAAAACGCGCGCGCGGCTAAAGCAAATAGTAGGTACACGCGCGCGCCAGTAATCAGAGAGCAAAAATGGAAAAACGTAACGAATCCCCTGCCCTCCCCTCCACACACACACACACACACACACACACACACACACACACACACACACACACACACACACACACACACACACACACACACACACACACACACACACATACATTACTCGGCCTGCACCACCCCGTTTTACGCACGCCAAAACAGATAAACGCCGCCCCCATAGCCACCACTACCGCTTCCGGAGGAGTTATCGACTCGCAAGCGTTCAATACGATATCGCAGCGTCAGATACGGCCGGGCCGCCGAGACCGTACGGCCGGAAAATTATTATCAAACGAAAAAGATTTTGAAAAAAAAAATAATAATAATAATAATAATAATAATAATAATATTGTTTTGTTTTTTGTTATTTTATCGGTTAGTACGGGCCGAGTACCGATCGCGGAGACAATGGAATAATAATAATTTATTTTATCGTATTAAACGTGTACACCACTAGAGATGATAGGGTGACCATATTTAAGAAAATAAAATACAGGACAAAAATATTTTTCATAATTTTTTTTTTAAATAAATAAGTATTTATTACAAATAATGTTTTTAAATCGAGACAAAAGTATAATTTTTAAACTACCTATTATAGATTAAATTTAAACACATACGAATATTATTATTTGAAAAACATAAAATAACATAATGAAACTAAATTGATACTTTTTAAAATTTCTTCAAATCCTTTATTCATGCATATTGTATACTTTACTTTGTAAAAAAAACTTGTTCAATCATTTTACGATTATATTTGATATAATGGTATCCAAAAGATTTCTAGATTCTTACGTTATTTTGTTCAATAATTTCATTTCAAAAATTTCGAAAATTTCAAATTAACAGTAAGTCAAAAAACGGGATTAATATGGGACAGACTTGAAATTACGGGACAAAAAGCGTCCTGAGAGAAGTTTGTCAGGACACAGATCCGAAATAAAGGACAATCCTGTATAAAACAGGATGTATGGTCACCCTAAGCTATGAGAATACAGCCGACGAGTCTTGTCGAGTCGACGAGATATTATTATTATTATGGTTAGGGTCCGGATTTTTAGGTTGCAAAAAAAAAAAAGAAAAAAGGTAAAATGTGATGATAATAATATGCTCGAAAAAAAAATGTGATATATTCCGTATAGGTTATGTATTCTCTGAAAAATATAAAATATTTGCAAAAATAACTAAAAGAAAAAAACGTTAACTCAAATTATGCTTTAATATGAAAAAAAAAAATCCAGTAAAAGAAGAATCAGAACACTTTCAAATATGTATTGATAACCTTTTTCCTTTTTTGAAAATAATAATTAAATAAACAAATAAAAAGTCGGACATACTTTACGCTACTGGTATTCTTCGCTCCACGGGTCATATACTTTTGTTGGGTGTATAGAATTTTAAAGAAACGATAAATCATTTCTTCAATAATACGATTCAGAACAAAGGAAGTTAATAATATTATAAAGAACGATCTCGTCATTTTCAACACGCTCACCAAGAGTATCTGATCCGAATAGCGAAGAATACCCGTGGAACGAAGTATTTCAGACTTCCTTTTCTATCCTTCACTTATCACTGATTTACTTAATACTTTGCTTTGCTTCGGTTAACTTTACTTTACTTAACATTAATATACTTAATTTTACTTTCCTTTTTTCTTTTCTTTTTTTTATTTTACAATTAAAGAAAAGAAGAAGAAATGTTTTAGAAAAATGTTCAATTTTTTCTTTTTTTTTTACATTTTCTTGCGCCAAAATATTTCTCATATAATTGTCTATCTATGTTTAAATTTTCATAATGTTAGGTTAAAAAAATCATGGTTTCCAATTTTTTTTTTTGTCAAATGTAGTTTTTTCTCCTACCAAAAATAATGGACAATTGAGAAATTCAAAAAATAACCTCTTTAAAGTATCAACTAATCCGATTTCAAAAAGTTGCTGGTTGAGACTTTTGGACAAGTATTTCCATACGAAAAAGTGTTATTCAGAAAAAAATAATAATAAACATCATTGTAAAAAAACTAGATTTTTCACTTCGTTCAGAATCTAAAATAAAAATAAGATTTCTTTGAAAACAAATTATGAAAACTTAATAAATTAACATAAATATTATTTTTTGGAGAAAATAAATAGTAAAATTAATGTAATTCTACCAACTCAACGAAATATTCACACATAATTACAATTTATAATAAAGGAATTATGAGTAAAAAGGCTAATTAATTGTTATATTATTTTTGAATTAAATTTTATAATAATAATACATTTTAAAAAATAATAATTCGATTCTTTTACAATGAATGCACAAAATATTCTAAAATATGCCTTCTAATATATATATAAATTATATGATATATTAAATTACAATGAGCGTCGCTCAGTGATATTATAATATTAATAATGAAACGACGAGATATTATGTTTCTACTTTTCAAGTACAACGTGGCAACGTTGCAAAACACGTACCGTCCAAAATCTTGTTGTGAAAAGAGTAGGGTAAAAAACGAGCGTCCGCAATCGTGCACCATCGTCCTCGATACCCCTTAAGAAACGTCTGGATCACGTGTAATCGGTATTCGTCGATACAAGTCAATGTCATAACAATTATTTTATTATTATTACCAATCACGAATTCACGACAGATCCGAAAGAAAACATTAAAAATCGTACTAAAGCGATAATTAAACGCTGGAAATAATTACTGTGCTAAAAAACATTAGTTGGGGGAGGGACGGGTATCTGTAAAAATGCCAACTAATAATACTGTTTTGTAAATAATCAAAAAAAAAAAAAAAAAGGTTATCAACTCTTTTTTTTTCAATTTTAACCGATTGGATACTCCAAATGTCAAATTTGCCGACTGAAGCTTCTTAAATAATTGAACTGGAGGGGTGCTATACCCTTCCCCTTTAAATCCGGCCCTTTCGAAAAGCACAAAAGATTAAAATTCAATGAGCATTGAAAAAATAATAGTTTTGATTTGAATTTTTGAAGGTGCTAAGACACAGGTCTGTTTTGATAATATTTTATCGAAAATATTTTTGCACAACACGTCTGAAAAATATTATGCGCGCGTGATTTGAACCTTATGAACGGTTAAAACGTAAAGTCAAAGATTAATATTAAGCGCATTATATCGTTCAATCCTCATTATCAGTGCCCGAGATGTATATTATTATTCGCATATTTTTATTAGCCGCATAATATTGTGAAAAGATTGAAGAGCGAGTTATAAACTCGTTGTATACTTAAAAATATTATTTAAAGTCTTAAGTTGTTAATGCATTCGTTTTTAGATTCTGAACGAAGTGAAGAATCTTATGATTTTACAATGATGTTAATTATTATTTTTATTTTCTCTTTCTGTGAACACTTTTTCGTATAGAAATACTTGTCCAAAAGTTTCGATCAGTATCTCAATAGAACCGGAATCGTACCCAGATGGTACTTTAAAGAAGTTATTTTTCCAATTTCTCAAAAATATTCTTAAAAACACGAAAAAACTGAAAAAAATTGACAAAATTAACGCAATTACTGAAATTTCCGTAAAATTGAAAATTACTCTTTGACATAACTTCTAAAATAATACAGCTAGGGACTTGAAATTTTCACCAACTATTAAAAATAGCTACAAGAACATTTTTTAAAAATTTTAAAAAGATTAGATCGATTTTTAGTTAAGTACGGCATTTTGAAAATTTCGGATATTTCTCATTTTTTGTTAGTTTTTATGTTATAAAATTTTTGATTTTTGACATTATGACTTGAAAATTGAATATGATCTCACTATATATATATGTCTAATGGACTTGAAAAAATCTCAAAAATCGTTAGTCAACTTTCTTTTTTTTCTTCCAATTGTTAAGCATAATATTATTGATAATCATTGTGGAAACGATTATCACATCGATGACTCACCGCTGAATCGTTCTAAACGGATTGATAAAATATTCGAAGTATAGATCGAAGGTAATCAGTGGCGCAACTGGGGGGGGGCAAGAGGTTCTTTAGCCCCCCCCTGTTATTTTATGTCGTAATTATAATAATAATTACAATAAAATAATATTAATTTCATATGTTTAAGTTTTGAATTTAATTTAGAATTTTTTAATTTAGACAACTATTTTGCTAGAATTTCATAATATTATTATATGATAATAAGTTTTATCAAATGTCGTAACATACCGTATTATCGCAATGGCAATTCTTAAATTTATTGTACACATAAAATAGAAACCGTTTGATCAGAAGCTATTTTTAGACATTGAGTCACATTAAAAACAAAATGCACTGAAACTATTTTGCTTAATCATTGCATGAAACCCAGAAAAAGTATGTTAATTTAAAATTTAAATGTATATTTATTAACATTATACAATTAGAATGTAATTTAATATTTTAACTATGCGTAAATAATATAATAGAATAAAAATGTTTATTTTTTAACTGGTTATTGTCATTCGTAGATAATTGAGAAACGATATTTTGGTGGTGTGGGGTTGTAGCTCCCCGGATTATTTTTCGTTACATAATTTTAGCACCCCAAATATGTAAGCTCATTAGTTGGAGAGCCGCTCATTTGTTATAGTATTTCTTAAAAAGAAAGCTGGACATACTTCGCTCCTCGGGTCAGATACTCTTGAAGGGTGTGTATAATTTTAAAGAAACGATAAATCGTTTCTTCAATAATACGATTCTGAACGAAAGAAGTTAATAATATAAAGAACAATAATAGTAGTCATTTTCAACACACTCACGAAGAGTATCTGACCCGAAGAGCGAAAAATATCCGTGATGCGAAGTAGCGAAGTATGTCATGATTTGTCTATACTTAACTTTGCTTCGTTTCGCTTTACATTAATTTACTTTCTTTTTATCTAATAAATAAAGGAAAAATAAAATTTAAAGGGGGAAAAAATGTTAGAAAAATGTCCAAAAAATTTTTTTTTTTCACGTTTTCAAAATTTTCTTGCGCCAAAATCTTTCTTATATTATTGTCTATCTAATGTTTAAATTTTCGAAAGTCGGATCAAAAAATGACGGTTTCCGAGTCTTTTTTTATCAAATTTTGGGTAGTTTTTAAAAAAAAAAATGAAGAATAGAGAAATTCAAAAAATGACCTCTTTAAAGTATCAACTAGAGGCAAATCGGGGTTCGAAAAGTTATTGATCAAAACTTTTGGACAAGTATATCTATACGAAAAAGTGTTAACGGAAAAAAATAAAATAAACATCATTGTAAAAACACAAGCTCCTTCGCTTCGTTCAGAATCTAAAACAAACGAAAACCCGCAATGAGCACACGGAAATAATCGTAGTAATCGGTACAAATGATGAACACGACGACGCGGACGATCGTTCACAACCCCTTCGCCCGCACCGCCAGCTCACTACGACCGCGAAAACTCGGTCCGAAATGAATTTAAGTTTTCCCAAAGGATCAACACCGGCGGCAAAACCCGAGCGCCACGTCTGACGTGTCAAAACGTTAGAACGCCAAGATTGATAGGCGACTCGAAATTAAAAAAAAAAAATACATATATATATATATATATAAGAAAATATTTTCACGAGTACACGCGACCGTCGCGCCCTTATACACGGTGTCTGCTACTATTCGCAGGGATGACCGAATTACACGTCTAAGGTGTCCGCATTTAGGACAGTGATTCCCAAAGTGGACGACGTTCCCTTGTGGGCGTATTTAATTTCAAAACGGACGCTAATAGGGGTAATTTTCTGTCACTCAATTTCACTGTAAGTAAAATATTCCGAACGTACGTCGTACGTCTACCATGAGTGGTATTCACATCGTTTTTCGGCTTGGATTTGGTGGGTGTGTTAAATTTTGAAACAAAAAAAAAAAAACGATAAATAATTTCTTCAATAAATGAAGCTTTAGATTACATAAGACGATTTTACTTCGAAACTATAAAGTTTGTTACGAGAAAAAGTATTTTGTATTCGGTTAGTTTTATATCCCACTATATTAACTGAACAGAGGGAAAAAAAAGTTCATATTTTCAAAATTTTCTTGCATTAGTGTTCACTTTCCGATAAAGAGTAGAAATCGATAAACACTAACGAAATAAAACAGGAGCACCATTTGGGGTGGATGGAGGGTATGCATTCACAACCCCTTGAAATTCAAAATTCTGCCTCAGTGGCCTGACAATGAAAATAAGGATCTGACATCATTGTTGTCGATTTGTTTTCTAATCAATCTAAATAAACTCATTTATCCATTGTTACAATTAATTAAAAATTAAACTGTATTTTTGATTTAACACAGAATAGAGCGAAGTGACTAGTGATTTAACAATGATGATTATTATTATTTTATTTTTTTTTTTAGTGAAAAAACTTATTTCAGTATATACATAATCGTCTAAAAGTTTTAACCCAAAACTTAAAATATCAAAAATCTCCACCAGATGATATAATTCATATTTCCCTATAATTTTTTCGAAATTTTAGAAAAACTACCCAAACTTTATAAAATTTGAAATATAAACATAAAATATTATAATGATCATTTTGATTAAAGACATTTCTTTTCAACGCCTTTTTCCTGTAATCAATTTATCGAGTAGAAATATTAATTGTACATATATATTTTTTAACTTTTTTATTTATTTTTTTGAATAATTAACTTCATAGCTATTTAATAAAATTAAGACAATAAACTTAAGTTATGATCAGAATCGTCTTACTGAATATAATTTATCATTTCTTTGAAATGTAGTGCATCCGCAAATAGTATCCCCTAGTCTAGATTTTTTTCAACACTGATTTTAGTATAATGAGTTTATTTTTAATTTTATTTTAAAAACAAAAATTCTTAGGTCTTATGTATTTATAGTACGAGTAATACGAGCATAGTGTGTATTCGAATTGTATGTTTGAAAACCGTTTTACTAAAATTTGGCACCCCCTTGAAACAAACTGAAACGTCACCCATGACATAAAATAAAATCATTAAGAAAAAATCGGTACGATTATTATTTAGATTCCGAGCGAAGGGTGGAAACTGGAAAGTGTATTTTTTTTATTTTTATTTTTTTTTCCTGTCGACGCGTTTTCCGCAGATGTAAGTGGCCGAAAAAAGTTTAAGTTTCGTCATAGCGCCTTTATAAATCAGATGGTATCTTCGCCGGTGCTTAAAAAATTTTTCAGAATTCCAAATGTTTTTCTCCGTTTTCGGTGTCAACCGGATTTTCGTTAAATATATTTCAGTCGTTTTAATCTCGACTCGCCAAAAAATAAATACCGTCGCTATAAACTCGAAACGTTCACGACTCGTCAACGACAGACTACGCTGTCAAAAAAAAAAAAAATATAAATGGCGACTCGTATAATATACGTTTTTAACACTCGTAGTATCACTACTACATCACAACGATGTTTTATTTTATTATTATATTTATTTTTGTTTCATTATTATTATTATTATTATTATTATTATTATCGTTTTAATTAAAAACGTTTTTTATATTATAAAAACTAAACTAACAATAATACTCTCTCGCGACGTTTTATTTCGTTACACGTGGTGTACATATTATACATTTACGAGGAATTTGTAATTCGATAATGTGATGTGCGAGCTGATCGTTGTTGGTTTAATTACAGAGGTTCCCAAATTTTTTATGGTACGACCCATTTTGGGAATTTTTTTTTTTTGCTTGTCGAATAACGATAATAATAATAATAATAATAAAAAGCATTTTGTATTAAAATTTTCGTCGAATAATTTTTATAACTGTAAGCAAATGTAATTATTTACTGAATTATTACAAAAAACATGTAATTAATATTTAAAAATGTTTAGGTAGATATACGAATACGTGTAAATGAACATAAAAAAGAAAAAAAAGTTGTGTGTATAAGAAGTCGGATATATTTCGCACCATAAGGATATTTCGCTCAAAAAAAATTCTTTCATAAAAATATTTTTCAAATTCGCCATAATATTTACATTTCCATAAAGTCTTAGCTGCGTTTTTGTCAAATTTAGGATAGCTTTTCTTAAATTTTGCAAAAAGTATTTGGAATTTGGAATAATTTGACCGTCCTAAAATGCCAGAGAGACAAATTCTGATTAAAAAAGTTGTTGGTTGAAACTTTTGGTAAATATTTCTGTACGAAAAAGTGTTCAAGGAAAAAACTAGCTTCTTCACTCCACTCAAAAACTAAAACTTACAACGCGACCCACAGTTTGGGAACCTCTGGTTTAATGTAATAAACGTGTGATCTATACATAATTAATGTCACTCAATCAAATTTACGGTGGGTGGAGGGAGAGGGAGAGGGGGGAGAGGACGATTTAATAATACAATTTGTAGACTGTGCACCCGAACGATACGATTACAGAAGGGTGATTACTATGCGCGTGGAAGAAAATGTCGGACATAATTCGCACCTTGGGCATTTCGCTCTTTTCTGTTGGGATATCGATTTCCCCACCGGATCGAGAATAAAATTTTAGTGAGATTTTCAAGTGAAAACAACCGATTGCATAGAAATTTTAACGTACATTACAATTCTGAGGTGCTTACAAGGCCATTAGATAAATATATAATACATAACTAGAGTACGGATTTTAAAGCAATAAAACATTTTAAAAAATCACTTAAAATAAAGCGATAAAGCTCGACAAATCTTCCAAAAAAGCTTTAAAAAAAGCATTAAAAATGGGGTTTTTGATAAAAAAAAATGTACATACTAATTACAAAAAACGTATTATAATTATTTATTAGTTTATAAATTATAAATATATAAAGATGCTGTTTTTTTTTCTTCCACAGTTTGTCTATAAATTAGATTTATTCCTTTTAAGATACCTAGTTTATCAAAATTTGTTAAAAAATAGTTACAAAATGATTAACCTATATCAGTGGTTCTCAACCCGGGTGACATGTCACCTTAGGGTGACATAAACCCAGTGTAGGGGTGACACTCAATTCTGGAGGAAAAGAAAAATTAAGGAAATTTTTTGAAATATCAAAAAAAAATCTATTTAAACCTTAATCCGTGCTTCTCAACGGCTACATTATATTTTTAAATTTCTTTCTCTCTCATCCATTCCTATTTCTCCGACTGTTAAGAAATTTTCAGTATATCATTGATCACAAATAACTGATTACTCGGATGTGTATGAATTTGCATATTTTTTTTGTATAATAGTTTAGTGTTCACAATCTGTTTACTATTTTTGCATATTTT
>JAIPRM010012661.1:0-11966 GCA_025469315.1 Stegophylla sp. TES_Ste_2020 | reverse complement strand
CAAAAAGTTATTGATCGAAACTTTTGGACAAGTATTTCTATACGAAAAAGTGTTAACAGAAAAAAAAAATAAAATAAACATCATTGTAAAAACACTAGCTTCTTCACTTTGTTCAGAATCTAAAATAGATCTGATTGATTTTAGTATTTTGATACAGAAATATAAAGTTTTTATACACACAATTATAAAGTTTTAGAATAAACAACTCAACGAATCGACTCAACTTGAAAAAAAAATTAACAGAAAAATAATACCACCTGTTACTATTAAAGAACAGTTATTAAACACAAATTCTTAACCAACAATTATTAATTATTGTATACTTATTAATTGAAGTTCCGCTCAGATTCGTTTTATTGAAGAAATTATTTATCTTTTCTTTAAAATACAACAAACCCACCAAGAATGTCCCACCCGTGTAGTGAACAATACCCATGGTGTGAAACATGTTCAAATTTTTTTATACTTGAGTAGCTTTTATTTAATAATTTTATTTTCAGCTCAGCGGCGGTCTCATGAAATCTCAGTATTTCATAAAAATAATCTCAACTTAGAACTTTTTCCATTACTTGTGTTTTTTTATTTTTACTGAATTGTTAACGTAATTAAGTTGCAAATTTATGCTTTACAGTCATAAGTTAATTGAATTGGACGTTATACATTTATTTTTCTATAAAAATATTTATTGATATTAGTAAATTAGTTTTATTAGTTAAGTTGACGTTATACATACCGACTTTCAAAAAGCATTTGATTCAGTTAACCAAGAAATTCTAATATATAAATTAGAAAAGATTGGCATTTTTGGTAATATCCTAAAATGGTTTAAATCCTATTTGAATGATCGTTATCAACAAGTTAATTGGTCATTTGTCTTCTAAGTTACTGGTTCCATCGGGTGTTCTGCAGGTGGACACTTATCTCCATGGTTGTTTTTAGTATTTTTAATGGATATAGGTTCTTGTTTTAAATCCTATCAATTTCATCTCTTTGCAGATGACCTTAAACTTTACCACATCATTTCTAATAAAACGGACTGTCTCACTCTCCAAAATGATTTAAATAATTTAATTAAATGGTGTGATACTAATAAATTAAATCTCAATGTCTCTAAATGCATGAAAATGTCATATTATTGAACCAAAAATAAAATGAAATTTAATAATAACATTGATAAAATTCCCTTAATCGAAGTTGAGACCGTGCGTGGTCTTGGTATTACCTTTCAATCCAATCTCTTGTTTGCCACTCATATTGATTAAATTTGTTTAAAAGCTATAAGATCATTAGGGTTTTTAATCAGATTTATTTCATCCTTTAAAGATATACGTTGTCTAAAAATTCTATATTGTGCCATTTAAAAGAATAATATGGATCTTTGGTATGGTGCCCACTTTCTGTGTGCCAAATTGAAAAATTGGAAAGAGTGCAGAGAAGATTTTTACGCTATATTGGTTGTAAAAATAACACTTTAAATTATAAAAATTATAATGTTTTAAATGATATTCTTAATAGTCTAAATCTCAATTCCTTATACACCCGAAGGAAAAATAAGGATATTTCCTTCCTTTCAAAAATCATAAATGGCACAATTACTTGTTCTCAGTTACTAGAACGTATTCCGTTTCATGTACCCCAATATAACTTCAGAACATGCCCTTCTTTTCACATTAAAACTCACAGAACTAAATAATTAAGCATGTATAAATTGTATTGGTAAACTTGTATTTAATATATAAATATTAGTTAGTAAGCATTGTAATAAGTATCTATTATGTAACTATAACTTGATGTCATGTTATTACTTATCTGCAAATTTACTTATGTCATATTGTTATTATTCTGTCACACTGTACTTGAGCCTTACGGCGTTTATATAAATAAATAAATAAATACGTAGTAGATACGTTATAATATTGAATTATTTGTGGCCTCGTCTCCGTGTAGCCATTTCGCATTTACCGATTACTTTTTCACTATTTTTCACATAAGGTAACATTTAATAATATAGAATATTTGACGTATGCGTTTTAATGATTTCCACTTCCTCATTTCGTTGAAGGATTTTGTGTTTTGGAGTTAATATCAATGAAGTACTTAATGGGATGATGTTTTATAAAATACGGAATTTACGATTTTCGTAAGTAGAATTAAACTGTTTTTTTTTCGGACAAGTTTACTCCCAAACGTCTTTCTAGACAAGTCATCGTTGTTAAGGTTGAAATCAATGAATGCTCTGTGTGTTTGTACGCGTGTAGTTGTACTATAGGTTAGCGTTCATATTATTATTATTATGTGCGTTTGAGTGTGATTGTTTTGTGACCTTCAGTTGCATATTATTATTATTATGTCTATATAGGTACTACCTGCCTGAAACGGCGGCCAGAAAAATATTGAGTGCCTTGCACGTTTTCTAGAGCAATAATTAATATTTTCAAGTATATATTATATAATAATATGACTAATTCGTATTTAGTACAAATAGTCCAGAGAAAGGAAAATTTTATTTCCGTCGAGATCAAAATCTAAATTTAAAAAAAATATAGGAATACTTATAATAACTTCTGAAAAAATATTATTAATCATTTGTAGGATAAGGATAGTGTAACATTTTGCATATTTTTGATAAATTCAATCCAAATGTTGGAAAAAATATTGAGAATTTCGAAAAATTACCCCTCTAAAGTATCATCTAGAAGCAAATTTTAAGTCATAAGTTTACTAATATATGAGTTAACTGTTAAAATTAGTTTAAATTACATATATTACATAATAATAAGGAAGATAAATCCAAGACCATCATTTTAGCTGTAATTTTAAAATTTTAAAACTCGTGAAAAATTATGAAAACAACCAACATTTATGAAAATTATGTAGAAAAACAAGTGAAGAGTCTTTTGGTAAAAGAAAATATTGAGCGTATTTTAAATTTTAAAAGTTACAACGTTTTGATTGAAAAAAAAACACATATGTATTTTATGCAAAAATGACCATATTCATAAAAAATCTAACTTTAAACTTAACTTTAAACGGTTATTAAACAATAATTTGACTTACGATTTTCGAGGTTTCTTTCGGTTGTTAGGTTCATAGGCGTAAATTTTGGGAGGTCTTGAGGGAACTAAGCCCCCCAAAAATGTACAAACCAAGAAATTAGCCCCCTCAAAATAATACGTGATCACAACTATAAATTTATAGTAATTTCCAATTAAAATATAATTGGATTGCAAATTAAAGTAAGTATATGTAAATAAAAAAAAATCATTTTACGGTTTTTCTGGTACTACTGCTGGAGGCAGTTGAATCTACATTAATACTGACGACCTCTAATAATCTTAATTCATTATTTTCTCAAATTTTTACCGAACATTGTCTATTTCTGATGTGTTATTATTTTATAGAAATTTAATTACAAAGTGTGTGTGAAGAGAAAGACGCTGCAAGACTGGTAGTGTATTTTGTTTTCGGTTTTTTTTTTTTTTAATTTTGATTGATTACTTATAAAGTAATACTTTATTATCAAATATGTATGTGACAAAAAGTAAATGACACACTTAATTTTTTTTAAAAAAGGTGTTCTGATCACTCATTTTAATGAACTAGTTTTATCGGAATTGTTTTGCTCAGTTTCTTGCACAGACACAGTATTTAAATATGTGAGCCAATCAAATAAATAACCTTTAACTTCAAAATGCGTTGAAAAAATATTTACTAGCAAAACAAATTTATAGAATTCCATCAAACCTTACAATTATTATCAGATAATTTGGGTTAATCATAAGCATTAACATACAGAGATTGTGCTCTGAGTAATATGGATTTTCAGGTATGATTATTTATGTAGTAATATATTTAGTAAATTGTTAGAATTTATAGAGTAATGGAATACTTTTTTGATATATTTGTAAATTTTTTTTTTTATGAACATTTTTAGTTAAATGAATACTTAAACGTAATAACTAATAAGTAATAACATTAATAAAAAATTATAGTGAAAGTTATAAATTGCGAGAAGAATGAGTGTCTTTGTTATAAGGGTGATGGCGTAAAAAATGTATCTCTCCTCCAGTCTGTAGTCCCACCAAATTTCTGCCATTGTTGATTAAACATATATATGAGTGAGGTTGTGTTAAATTTTCAGCTAATAATATCAATAGTTAAAAAGTTTCTGGTTCTAATAGTTTTAGAGTTATAAATATAATTTGAAAATTGTGTGAGCACGCGCGCGCGCGCGTGTGTGTGTGTGTGAGGTAATGAACGTCTTCTTCATAAAAATAAAAAATTTATAGAAATAACTATAAATTTATAGAATTAATTTTTTTCCAATAATAGGTACATCAAATAAAATTCACTAAATTTTTTCAAATATCCAGTAATAGTCCAATATTAATTATTGGTAAAAAAATAATCCATGTGTATTTTTTATTTATAATATTTCGTACTTTTTCCAATTTTGTTTCCATAAAAACCCTGTAAAAGTTTTAATTATTCGTCCGTGAAATATTTTCTTACATCAAAACATTTGCAATGTAATTCTCCGTCTATGTACTAAGTTTCATAAAGATCAGTTGAACCAATTATTTTTTATAAGCGTTTAAGTATGTAATTTTATGTACAACTAATGAATTCTGTCAATATACTAACTTAACGATTATATAAAAAATAACTTATAACGATTATATAAAAAAAACAGATGACTTGCGATTTTCAAGATTTTTTTACGACCATTGGTAATATATATCAATATGTTTGTATTAAAATTTCAGCTCTTAATATCCATACATTAAAATTTTATGAAATAAAAACTTACAAAAAATGAGAAGTTTCCAATTTTTTCAAATTTCTATACTTACCTTAAAATTGATTAAATGTTTTTGAATTTCTTATGGAGTATGCGTGTGATTATTTTTAGTACTTAGTGAAAAATTCAAGTCTCTATCTCTATTAGTTTGGAAGTTATTACTAAATAACTAAAATTTATTTCATGATAATAATTATTTCGGTATTCCCAGAATATTTGTCAGTACTTTTTCCAATTTTCTTCAATCAAAACCTTATTAGACTTTCAAATATTGGTCCGCAAAAAATTTTATTCCACTAAAATATTCACCTAGTAATTCTCTATCTATGTACCAAGTTTCGTAAAGATCGGTCGTGCCAATTATTTTTATATGCGTTAAAGTGTGTAATTTTAAATAAAACTAATGATTTGTATCAAAATATCAATTTTAAACATTTATAAAACAAAAAGTTGACTAACGATTTTTGTTATTTTTTCAATACCGTTAGAAATACATGTTTGTATTAAATTTTCAGCTCTTAATATCCATATATTAAAATTTTATTAATTAAAAACTAACAAAAAACGAGAAATTTCTGAAATTTTCAAAATTCCATACTTACCTCAAAATTGATCAAATGGTTTTGAAAATTTTATGAGGTATGCACGTTATTAGTGTTAGTAATTGGTGAAAGTTTCAATTTTCTAGCTCAAATATTTCGGAAGTTATGTTAAAAAAATAAACTTGAATTTATGAAAATTCAGGTTATGCTATTTTTACCTTTTTTTGGCAATTTTTGAGTTATCTAGACATGCGATTAGAAAAAGTATTGAAAATTTTGAAAAATATCTTGTGAGAAGTACTAACTAGATAACATTTCCGATCTAGAGAGTTATTGATCGAAACTTTTAGACCAGTATCTTTACTAGAAAAAGTGTTTTCATACATACGAAAAAAAAAAAAACACACACAGATTTGTAAAACCAATACATTTTTCGCTATCGCTCAGAATCTAAAAGTGAAGAGGTGAGGTCACTCAATACTAATAACAATAACAACGATGGGTTAAGTGTTAAGTACTAGGTTTTAATTATTTGTTATGACATTTTGAATTGATACCATTTAATCAAAGATTATTCGGTACTTGTTTTTACTATTTATTATTGGAAAAATTTTTTGGGTCCTATGATTCATTTTAAGATTATGTAGCAGTACCAGACTAGACACAATCCAATAATTATAATAATAACTATAAGAACGTATAAATGATACATTTTTCAGCCAGCTTGAAGCTGGTAAAAGTTCTTCAAAAAAATTAAAAAAAGTTGTAAATGTAGACATAAGAATTTTAAAAATAGTTAAACATTATCAAATAATACCTGGCGTTGCCCAAAATATTCATTAATTTTATTTTTTAAAAAAATTTAGACAAAAAAGTCGCACATACTTCATACCACGGATATTTTTCGCTCCTCGGGTCATATACTTTTGGCGGGTGTGTAGAATTTTAAAGAAACGATAAATCATTTCTTGAATAATACGATTTTGAAAGAAGAAACACACCCACCAAGAGTATCTGACCCGAAGAGTGAAGAATACCCGTGGTACGAAGTATGTCCGGCTTTCTTGTTTATACTTTAATTATATTTGCTTTACTTTACTCTATTGTACTTTATTTTACTTATTATTATTATATTGTGCCAATAATTTTTATTATTTTTTTTATTTAACGTCCAAATCATAGGCGCGTGCACGGGGGTGCAGCGTATGGTGTATACGCTGCACCTGAAATTTTTTCCTAGATTTAGAGGGCTGATGAATATTTATTAAATGAAAATATTGAATATATTTTTTATAATTTTTAAAATCATTTAGTTAGTTATCAGTGCAAAGTATCCCAAATTAGATGCGTTTTATATTAGACGAATATAATTATGTTAGAAAAATTAAAAAGTATATGACATACGTATAAATACAAATTTATACCATATTCATCACAGATCGTAATCAATTCTTGTATCTATACATTAACGATGAATGTAAATAGGCTATTATTATTTACAAGTAATATCGAGACGGTTATATATGTGTGCTGCACCAGACACAAAATCCTGCCCACGTTTACGGAGTACATATTATAAGGTAAAATTTATCATATTTTTTATATCTATACCTTAATTGGGAATATAGGCTATTTTTAGTTATATTGGGTCACATTGGCTAGACTTGGAAAACATTTTGGGGTAAAGATCCCAGATTTATTTATTAAAAATACAGGACATTATAAATTTTACTTTCAATTCACATAGAGATTGGGAAGGGGTGAGGGCTTCGACCCTTAAAACCAAAATTAGTCCTAAAATTTGAATGTTATAATTTTTGATCAAAAAAAGTTTATTTTTAATTCTTAATTAAGTACTTATGGGGTCTCTATTTGGGGGAGGGGCTAATGGGGTTGTTTGATTAATTTAGCCCCCCCAAAAAGGCATTAACCTTATTTAACTCTCAAAAATTCTGGGGGAGGCTATGAGTAGTTTTGAGGGGACTAACCCTCAAGCCCCCTCTAATTGTGCCCATGTCGGGATGGTTAAAAATGTATGCTGCACCTGACACAAAATCCTGCGCACGTCTATAGTCCAAATAGTCTTGCCTTAATATTCTTACGTCCAAATGTCCCTGTTCACAAGTTTAGGATTGTACAGGACCATAGGCGTAGGTAAGGGGGAGGGTTGAGGGGTTTAAACCCCTCCCATTGATAAAGTCCTAATGGAAAAACATGTACGCTCTTCACGAGAAAAAATTCACAAGTGTATAAAACATCAATAATAGACATATTAACTAACAAAAAATATTTTTAATTCTAATAAAATTATATTATTAAATCAATTGTAAATATACAAACGGATATTCAATAATAAGTAACTGTTTAAAATTTTTTCCCTGACTCAAATTTATATGTTAACTATTACTTTTTGTACTTTCTGTGTTTTATCGAGTTCAACATGCAATTTAATTTGTATTAGAAAAAAAAAACAGACATACTTCACATCGTGGGTATTTTTCGCTTTTTGGTTAGGAATTTCGAGATTTCGTAAAAACACTATAGCTTCTTCACTCCTCTCAGAATCTAAAATGTGTTCAAACCATATATTTTCAGAGTTTTCTAAAATAATTTTTTAGTTAATTAAAAAAATACTGTAAAATTTTTTTTTTTATTTGGTGAATATTTCAAGCGATTTTATTTTCCTAGCACCATACTTTTATTAGTACCAACTAAATAATAGTAATATTTAATGAAGAAAATATGTTTTTGCATATTTTACTCAAATTTACAATAGTTTTACTTACGTTTTTATAAACTCTTGAGAATTTTGAAAAACAACCTCTATTAACCATACCTACTAAAATTTGGTTTAGCACAATGTTTTCAAAACTTTTGTTCCGTGACTTAGTGGCGCATTTGGAATATATCCGCCCCGGGGCGAAATAATTTTACCGCCCCCCCCTCCAACTAACTTGTTGGTAGTCTTTATAATTTCAGACTTTCCTTCTCCACCCTCAATAACAAAAAATGTGCCTCTTACTTATTTCGAATAACATTTAAAAATATAAATTTTATGGTTTAACAGTGTATAATATTTTAGTGTTTTATTCAGTTAAAAAATTATACCAAATAATAAATTTCAGTAAAATAGTAAAAGTTATATTATGTTATGTAAGTTATATATATTATTATGTTAAAATGTCTTACTTTCTCATCTTTAGACATAAATAGCCAACGGCTAGAAATGTCTTATTCTATATGTAATAAAAAAAAAAAAATTTGAACGAGTCAGGTTAGATCAGCAGACAGTCAAATGAATATATTTTTATATTATTAGAGATGAATTTTTTTTTTAAGAAACTCTAAAATGTTGGCGCCCGGGGTATTTTCCCCTTTCGACCCCCCTTAAATGTGCCACTGCCGTGAATCTCATGCATTTATTCGAAAATTTAACTTTTGAACCCCTCCCATTCAAAATCTATACCTATGCTCCTGTACAGGATTCATATATACATATTCTACTTGCACTGTATCACGTTGTTTTTACACAGCGTATTTATCTTGAATAGAAAGCGGTCCACCGGGAAAATTCTGATATCCTGGCGGGCCTATCCGCCTACGTATATTATTATAATTTGAAATTATTTATGGAATATTAATTAAGTGTTGGGTAATATATGAAAAATCTATTTTCATTTCTTGTAAATATTGTATGTAACAAAATAATTTTTGGTTAAACATTTAAGTTCAATGCTTGTATATCAGTATAATGTGTAAGATCAGTACAATCACACAAAAATAAATACATTTTGTTATGCTGGTCGTATTTCGACCATTTGATGATAGCAATACTTATTATTACGTAACTTATTTTACAACTTTGATCATTTTCACGAGTAATGAATTTTACATGGATTATTCTATAATTTAAATAACAACTGTTAAACATATTGAAAATTGTTATTATTTATATTTATCTAATAATTGAAGCTCCGCTCAGAGTCGTTTTATTGAAGAAATTATTCGTCTTCTTTTTTAGACTCGACACACCCGTAAAGAGTATCTCATTTGAGGTGTGAAAAATACCCATGGTTCGAAGTATGCCCAGCTTTTTTGAGTTATATAAATCTTGTATTTTTAATCCGTTGGAAAATTATTTATTTTCATTATTATATATTCAATTTATTGTTTTTGTGATGGAATACTCTATATAAGCTTACTCATATTGCATAAATCTACTTATAACTACATTTTTATTAAAATCAATTGAGTTAATTTTTAATCGTAATTGCTTTATAATATCAAAACACGGAAAAACTGATCATTATTATTTTGTTTTTAAATTGTGCAACGTACTCAATAGAAAATTGACAATAATTATTGTTCTACTCTGCTTAGAATCGTTTCATAAAAGAAATGATTTTCCTTCTTTTTTTCTATTTATTCATCATATCCACAAAGAGTATTTCAACCGAGGAACGAAGAATATCAATGTTGCGAAGTATATTATCCTTCTTTTAAATACTAAGTGAAGTGAAGAGACCAGTTGTTATTAGAATGATGTTTTTTTAAAAAAAATATTTTATGTGTACACTTTTTCGTATTGTCTAAATTATTATACCTATATTGTATTATTATTATTATATAAACAAAGTATTGTATAAGAATTTGTCCTATAACTTCGATTAGGCAGCAAATTTTGAAACTGGATTTGCCTCATGATGGTACTTTAGAGAAGTCATTTTTCGAAATTCTCAATTATTATTACTATTATTATTATTTTAATTATAATTAGTGCATTTCTTTATGAATAGTATTATTGAAGAAATAATTTAACGTTTCTTTAAAATTCAATACACTCGTCAAGAGTATCCCATCCGAGGTGCGAAGTATGTTCGGTTTTTGATCTATACTTTTTTTCAATGGTCTGGTGATGTTTCAAAATAACCTACTTAACGCTTGTATAGCTGAAAAACTGAATTGACACCCATGACCTACTGTACTACACATAATAGGTATTTATATCGCATACAGTAAACTGTAATCGTTACACTTAGTACTATACAATAAGTGCCTACTTCATACGCCAGGCTTGCGTAACTACATACACAAATAAATGCTTTTAATCGAACTATTGAATACCATACACTTTGAAATGTGTAATGATAATATTTAAAAAATAACATTTATTTAACGTCATGAAATAGCGAGCCCAAAGAAACTCGATGACAGTAATTTAAATTAAATTTTATGAACACGATTATATTCAATTTACCTAATTTCATAAATGATAGAATATTATAATACCCGAAGTGTTTTCCCCATCTAACAATCCATATCGGTATTGTGTATTAAATTTCCGTTCAGCATTGTTGTCAGCTCTAATAATTTAACATTAGAGTAAATTATTGGATTATTGATAAACATATTATAAATGATGTGTGATTACCTTATTTATTCATTTATTTTAGATTCTGAGCAAAGCGAATAAACTAGTATTTTTCCAATGAGTTTTATTTACTATTTCTTTTTTAAGATTCTGAATGAAGTGAAGAAGCTTATGTCATAACAATGATGTTTATTTATTTTTTTTATTTCTTCTCTTTCTGTAAACACTTTTTCGTATTTTAATCACACACAAATTGTACTGTGAGAAGGTTGTTTTTCCAATTTTTCAAAACTTTTTCAAAAACGAGGAAAATGGAGCGAAAAATTGACAAAAAAACGGCAAAAAATGCAATTACCGGAATTTCTATAAAATTAAAAAATGCTTTTTAACATCACATCTAAAATAATGCAGTTAGGGACTTGAAACTTTTACCAACTAGGTACTGAAAGTGGTTCCGAGAACATTTTATAACAATTTCAAAAAGATTTGATCAATTTTGAGTTAAATACAGCATTTTGAAAATTTCGGAAATTTCTTGTATTTTGTTAGTTATTATGTAATAAAATTTTTGATTTTTGATATAATTTAATATGATCTCACTGACATATGTGTTTAATTGACTTGAAAAAATCTCGAAAATCGTTAGTCAACTTTTTTTTTGTACTCGTTTGAAGTTAGAATTTCGACGAAATTCATTAGTTATACTTAAAATTACGTACTTTAACGTACATAAAAGAAAATTGGCCCGATCGATTTTTTTGAAAATTGGTGCCTAGACAGAGAATTTCATTGCGAATATTTTGGTGCAATGAAATTTCTTACGGACGAATAATTAAACATTTTACAAATGTTTGATTGAAAAAAAATCGGAGAAAATACAGACAGGTATTAGGAGACATCTATAGATAACATGTGGTTGCTGAAGGTTGATAATGTTTTATTGCATCTTATATAATACCTACTATTTCACCTACAAGGTCAAGTACGGTATTGTGGCGTAGTCGTAACCGTAACAGAACCTGCCCTTCACGCAACAGTACTGGGGTTCGATTCCAGCCCGGCACTCCAATTTTTTTGCATTTTTTTTTTTCTTATATGATTAACTTCCTTCGTTCAAAAGCGTTTTATTGAAGAAATTATTTATCGTTTCTTTAAAATTCAATTCACCCGTCAAGAGAATCTCACTTGACGTGCGAAGAACACCCCGACGAGCGAAGTACACACTTTTTTTTCTTTATACTTCGATTCTCTA
>JAIPRM010012660.1:0-11967 GCA_025469315.1 Stegophylla sp. TES_Ste_2020 | reverse complement strand
TTATAAGCACTGAATAGTATGTCACTATTAATAAATATGAAACACGAACCATTTGTAAAATTATCGGCATACTTAATATAATAGTAATATAAAGTTTACATAATTATATTTATGTTGGGAATCCCACCATACGATTAAGGTGCGCACGGTTTGAGGTGGCGCGGAACCGTCACGGCGCCACCGACCAAATGTTTATTGTGTTTATTGATAGATGCCGCCTTTGTCGTAATTTCTCCAATTTTTTTTTCAATCAAACCCTTGTAAAATGTCCGTAAGAAATTTTATTGCGCCAAAATATTCGCAATGAAATTTTCTATCTAGCCCCCAAATTTCAAATCAATCGGTTAAGCCAATTTTCTCATATGTACGTTAAAGTGCGTAATTTTAAGTAAAACTAACGAATTCAGTCGAAATTTTAACTTTAAACAGGTATAAAAAAAAAGTTGACTAACGATTTTTAAGATTTTTTCAGATCAATTAGACACATATGTCAGTGGATCATATTAAATTTTCAAGTCTTAATATTAAAAATCAAAAATGCCGTACTTAACTCAAAATTGATCAAATCATTTTGATATTGTTAGAAAATGTTTTTTTCACCGTTTTTAGTAGTTGGTGAAAGTTTCAAGTTTCTAGCTCCATTATTGTAGAAGTTATGGTAAAAAAAATTTTCAATTTTACAAAAATGCCGGTAACTGCATATTTTGCCGTTTTTCGTTAATTTTTCGACATATTTTCACCGCGCTTGGAAAAAGTATTGAGAAATTGGAAAAATGATCTCTTTTAAGTACCATCTGGGTGTGATTCCGGTTCTATAGAGATACTGATCGAAACTTTCGGACAAGTATTTCTATACGAAAAAGTGTTTACAGAAAGAGAAAAAAAAATAAACATCATTGTAAAATCATAAGCTTTTTCACTTCGTTCAGAATGTAAAATGCATTATCTTTATAGTTCTATCAATAATTTTTTAACTTTTATTTTTTAAAACTATTTCTACAGTATTGTGCTACAACAATAAGGTATATTGTTATATATATATATATATATTAGGACTTAAATTTCCAAATTTAAAATTTTATACTACAGATTTAGAAAAAATTAAAGATAGCCAAATCTGATTTTTAAAAAAATATTAATCCTTAAATTTTTAATAAAGGTTAATCCGTTCATTTCTAAAAAATTTTTAAATTTTCGAATAATTAAATAATATTATTAAATTAATTATTGATAAAATTTGGATCCTAAAAAAAAAAATGTACATTATTAATCGTTTCAAGCTCAAATTAGCTGCTGACCATATATTTAAAAAAATATATAATAATTTGCGAACCAAAACGTCAATTTCCTTTTTTTTACTTATACGCTCAAAATTGAAGACAAAATGAGAGCCAATATAAAAACAATATCCATTTCTCTTAATACATTATTACATCATTATTTCTATTATATTTTCTATACTATTTGAATTATTTATAAAAATATCAACAAAGTAATTGTTTGTTTTATTTATTGCTATACATGTATGATAATATATTATGTTACTTTATTTTACTTTTTAAAATTGATAAAAAATTTTAAAAATTTCAAAATAATTGATAAAAAATTTAAAAATTTTCAAAATGAAAGTAGACATATTTATGACAAAATTTGTTCGTCAAAACAAAAGCGAGGGCCGCGGGTTGAAAACCCCTGCTTACAGAGACCGATAAACGAGGAGAATACCCGATTTTCCAAACATGCCTATCACTCCCCATTGTGCTCTCTTTTTGCATCGTGTCTCATTTACAGTCATTATTCACCGTACCCACTAATAATTACTACCACCGCTGTGAACGGCATTGAACGTTATGTTAAACGTCATCAACTGTATTAATATGGTATCTTACAAAAAATGTAATCCATAAAAATAGCTACTACATATTATCCAAAATTTCGAGACCTCATTAACCGCGGTGAACTAACCGCCAAGCAAACCGACTTCCTCGATTACCTCGATTAAATGTTAACGGTGAACGGAAAATTAATACGAACGACTTTTGAACCATCACCACATAATTCAGTACCGCACATATTATACCTTATAATAATAACCATTGTTATTGTCAGAATCAAAATAACAACTTAAATATTAACTGCAGTAACGATAAGGTATATAATTACACGTGAAATAAAATAATGTATAGGTAGTTTTACTTGTTACGCAATATAAATTAAATACTCGCGTGTTAGTTAAATTAAACAATTGACGTACTCAGAACGGTTAAAACTGAAACAATTAAACTAAACGAAAAATCGCTACTACTGTTGTAATCGGTTAGGAAAGTTTAACCAAAAATAATAAAAAAGACATTTATTTCTATTATGAAACGCGTGGTAAATAAATACAGTAATAATAATATCTTGTTTTACGTTGTAAAATATTAATTGTGTGAAAATGGGAAAAAAAATTAAACATACTTTCGGCAAAAACCACATTATTAATTACGAGTTCTATGTATATACGTATTATATTCTGCGTTATTCGCAAATGAAAATTACACATAATAACAAACCAGTTTCTCGCAAATTTTGTTTCTGTCGGTCTGTACATTGCACAATCTGAGAACGAAAACGTTTTAGGTGTCGGTTTAGAAATCGTTCGGGAAACGCATTTTAAGGTCCAAATATTCTTAATTCACTACCCGTTTCTTTAATTCATCATAAAATTTAGTAACTTTTAAAACTACAAAATTTTTAAGTTTACATGTAATTTTATACATTTTCCGATAGTTGTCCATTAAAAAAAGTATTGAGAAATTTAAAAAACTGACCTCTTTAAAGTATCATTCGAGTGTGATTTCGAATCTATAAAGATACTTATTGAAACTTCTAAGCAAGTATTTCTATTCAAAAAAGTGCTCCCAGAAAAATAAAAACAAAAATGAACATCATTGTAAAATCACTAGCTTCTTCGCTCCACTCATCATGTAAAATATATAATATTTCATTTTAATGTACGCTTTTTTTTTTAATCAGTAATATGTATGTGTCAATTTGATAAAAAAAAGTAATGAAATAACGATTTTTTTCTAATCGTAACATTAGTGTAATTGTACCAAATGTTACGACTCTGGGAAAGTAACGAAAATCCCCATCACTAACTGTAAAACTTTAACTAAAAGCTTTTTGATTTACCGTACAAAATACGTATTTTTTATTTTAAATATAAAACCTTTTTTTTTCTTAAATACCTAATAATACCTAGAATGAATACTGAACTTTATCACTGTAAAAAAACGACACATAAAACTCTTTTTAATTAGTTGTAAAATTAATTATTTTCATATATATATAGATTTTTTCTGAATGTTTACATCCAAATTATTCACAATACTAAATGTAAAATATAATTTTTAATCGAGTACTTGCTGTAGGCCCATAGCAGATCGAATTTTCAGATGGAAGCATAACATATTTTTGAGAGTGCATTAGATGAAAAACAATATTAATTCTACTTTTAATTCATATTTCTGGGAGTAATGATTAGGTTTAGAGAGAAATTCCTTCTTTCTCCTCTAGCTATGAACTTGACTTAGGTTAGGTAAATCCTTCCTTTAGACAGCTCCTTAGATTAAATAATTAAAGTAATTTAACATTTATTTTCAAATTTCTAGAACAACAATATTTTTTTTGTCCATTCAATAAATTACTGATTGGGAAAAAAAATAATTGTCAATATTTCGATATAAATAAATATAATATAATATGGCGCTATAATTTACACTGTGTTAGATTATTAGGGACGCTAAAAATATTGCTCTGTATATTATAAACCTCGCAGTCACGCACTTTTTGAATCAAACTTTACCACGCACGTATAAAAAATAATCTTTGTTCAATAATAATAATAATAATTACGCTTCGGTGGAAACCAAACGATTATTGTTATGAGTCTGTGTATTAGAAAACGAAATACGAGATTTTCGAAAGTAGACAAATCTTTAGTACCAATACAACGCTGTAATCTCGGTATTATCTTGAAGAAAAGTGGCTTTTAATCATTTGAAAATGAAAAATAATGATGCGTCGGACGTATTTAGAAACAATCGATTTTTATTATTATTATTATTATTTTATGTTATAACAATACATGCTGCGCGAACTGCTGAAACGTAAAATCAAATAGTTTAAATTGAACACATTAAACTCAATAATAAATGTAGTTATATTATCTTTACGACTATCGTAGGATATACTGACCAGTGGCGCACGCAGGGAAGAGGCTAAGGGTCTGAAACTCTCCCCATTGTCGGTATTATTTCTTATTTTTTATGAAAGATAAATTAAATTAGGTTTCTTGTAATTTTATAACTATTGTTTTAACAATAGTTTTAAGTAAGAATCTATAATTGAATGAAGTCCCATTTAATCTTCCTGATGATCATAGATTGTCATTAAGACCGTACTTTACACATATACACTTGATTTTTCTAATAACCTAAACCACTAAATATAAAGTAATTTTACAAAATTAATTTTATTCATTTAGTGGTAAATCCAAAATAATAATCCTAAAAACTAAAAGTAGACATTTTTTTAGACTTTGCCAACGATCCAAGATTATTCATAAGATTCGATAAAATTATCAAACAAACAAACACCTTCAATGAATGTAGAAATTTGAAAAATTTTAATTCTTATGATTTTAATAACACGACAGTGATTTTTTTCGTTTTTTGGCCATATATCTAATAGAAACTCACTCAATGTAGTGCTTAATAGGAGTAAAAACATCTTCCCTGACATTTTATCAATAGTATGAAAATAATTACTATGCATACCTTAATATATCAAATTCAAATCTACTTGATGAATTAAAAAATACTTGATGATTCAATTTGTGTCCGCGATATGTTCACGTGGGATTAGTTTATTTTAGCAAATCGACCCAAAATGTAGTCTATTTGGGCGAGTGTTTATTCCAAGTGCTCACATTTGGGCAAAAATATATAAACGGGCTTATACTGTTTATATATAATTGTCAATTTCAAAAATAATGTCACATACAAATTACAATGTACTTAATTTATAATAATTCATAATGTACTCTAACTTTAAGGAATATTGGTATAGTAATGTAATAAAATACAGTCAATAAAAAACGTAATCATGTACAATAAACCTAATTAACAATTAATAATGAATCTTATTTTCAAAAAGATAGTGGTATGTAATGTACAGCTAAAAGATAATGCGAAACTCGCGAATTAGCGTTACGTGGGTCCACCACAGACACCACCGCCGCCGCTTTGTAGGATTTTAAACGGTTCCGTGTAATTTATAGACAATTCGGAATCATTAATCGATTTTGAAAGAACGAAATCTATTAAATAACACGACGCAGTCTCGATTCGATGTTTTCCTTCGCGGTCCGTTCGTCAACGTGTTTCGTGTTCAACAAACCACACGCCGCGCGGACACCGTAAAATACAACGCGGCGAACAGGGCAATTAGATACGAAATATTACACTACGAAGATTTCGATTTTGACACCACGCCGGTCCTTGTAGAACACGGACAAGTTTAAATAACAATAATGATATGCCCGCCCGCCCGACCGAAGAACAGAATGAAAGAGAAAACTGGCTTTAGAAAGGACGAAAGAATCAAAATTTCGTGCAGAAAACTGTTTGAAGAAAACCGCTTGGTATCCGAAATGAAATAATCGCGAACTTATAGCTAGAGTTCTTCTCTTGACTTTTGTCCGATCTTGGAACTCCTTGAGACGCGAAAATTCGCTTAAAAACAAATATATTATATATTAATCAATAATTATGATGAATTCAAAATACTGTCTCTATACGAAATAGCTTTATGCCACATTATTCACGTCAACAATTCCACGGCAAACTAAATTCTCATAATTATCCATTAATATCACGGCAACGGGCTAACCCACCGATTTTTAAACTAGTTTAATTTAATTTATTCATTGAAAAAAATTAATTAAGCTAAGTTATATAATAAAATATAAGTGAATTTCAGTAACCAAAAATAATTACACATTCTCACGAGAATAATGATTGAGTTAAGTAACAACTTTTATATTTTTTTTCGCCCTTAACTACCCTAAAAAAATATCGAAATATATTTTTTTTTTCACATATAAATATGATAAATTTTTGGCAAAAAAGAAACATATACATACTCTGTACTTTGTACGTAAATTGATTAATGTATTTTTACAAGTATAGTATTACTATTATTAAAATAGAAAGTCTTAAAGTATAAAAATATTACTAGTATTAAGAAAAGGGACGGTAAACACTGAGCGTGCCTCAGTGTGCCGAGGAAGTTAATCCGCCACTTGAAAGACAAATGAAATATAAACAAAAATTAATAATAACTATTAAGGCTAATTTTATTACGTTAATATGAACCTAGGCTTGCACAGACTAAAACGGGTAAAACTACTGAACCAAATTTTCCATCGAATGCAGTCACATAAAATTCACACGTAAGGATAAATATGGATCACGTAGATCACCTTTTATCGAGACTTGACTTATTATTCGGCGAACATACCCTGACTTCAGATTTGTACGAATTTATAGCGAACAGTCTCGTCACGACCAAAACGTCGTGAAAATATATATAAAATAAAAAAATAGCCGAGGCGCCTAAACGATGACGAAAAAATTCCATTTTGAATGAAAGATGTATTTATTGAGCATGACAAACAATAATTTTCTGTCACGCTCATTGGCAAAATAATTATTGACGATGCGATGGCAATGTCCACAACGACCTAACCTAGTTAAAACAAATGTTTCGAACAAATTAAAAAGTATTATCGCAATTTCCCTGTTTACACTACACAAGGTGTTTCTAAGTGAGATTCGACAAATGCAATAACTATTGTTCTATTTATAATTTTTAACTTTATTTTTAAATTATTACTACAGTATTGCGCCTCAGCAATAAAGTATTAATTTTAAATTCTGAACGTAGTGAAGAAGCTTATGTTTTTACAATGATGTTTATTTTTTTTTTCTTCCTCTGTGAACACTTTTTCGTATAGAACTACTGGTCCAAAAGTTTCGATCAGTAACTTTATAGATCCAAAATCGAACCCGGATGGTACTTTTGAGAGGACGTTTTTCAAATTTCTCAATATTTTTTTTAATAATGCGAAAAAACTGAAAAACAATTTTCAAAAAACGGCAAAATATGCAATTTCCGTAAAATAGAATTAATTTTTGACATAACTTCTAAAATAATGCAGCAAAGGACTTGAAATTTTCACCAACCACTAAAAATAGTCACGAGAAAATTTCATAAAAATTTGATCAATTTTGAGTGAAGTGCAGCATTTTGAAAATTTCGGAAATATCTCATTTTTTGTTAGTTTTTATGTAATAAAATTTAAGATTTTTGATATTAAGACTTGAAAATTTAATATTATCTCACTGACATATATGTCTACTTGACCTGAAAAAAATCTCAAAAATCGTTAGTCAATTTTTTTTTTATAACTGTTTGAAGTTAGAATTTCGACTGAATTCGTTAGTTATACCTAAAATCACGCACTTTAACGTATATAATATAAGAAAATTGGTTCGACCGATTAATTTGAAATTTGATGTCTAAATAGAAAATTTCATTGCGAATATTTTGGTGCAATAAAATTTCTTACGGACATAGAATTAAACATTTTACAAGGGGAAGACTGAAAAAAACTCGAAGAAAGTAAGGACACTAAAAGGTATTTATTTGCTTATCTTACCGTACGTATTTTTCGACGCTAAATTTAATACGAACAAGTCGGTAATTACGGTGTTGCCTTTGGACTGCCGCCCAAATACATTTCTCAGAGCCACAACGTCTTATCAGTTGTCATTTACTACACGGACTGCCATATATATGTGTACACTATTATATGTATATGTATATGTTTACACTATTAAATAACAGTATCTAATCTACTATTTTATATTTATAGTATTTAACTTCCTTCTTTATATTATTAACTTCCCTCGTTCAGAATCGTTTTATTGAAGAAATGATTTATCGTTTCTTTAAAATTCAATACACCCGTCAAAGAATCCCACCCGTCGTGCGAAAAACACCCATCGTGCGAAGTATGTCCCGCTTTTTAATTTATTTATTTTAATTTTGTTTAGAACCAAAATTTTCTAATTAGAAACTGTATTTGTAATTGTTTTTAGAAAAAATTTGGTGAAGAAATGCCTTATTAAAATTATTTATTAATAATGATAATATAAACATATAAACTCTTAGAAAATGTGAATTAATTATCACAATATCATTCAAAATTCAATATTAAACAAATAAAAATTTACATTTTCAAAAAGTTAAAAAAAAAATCAAAGGTGATAATATGGCGATATCCAACTTTCAAAAAATCTGAGGGGCATTGAGTGTTTAATTTCCCGTCCTGGATTTAGTTCCTACTCCCCCCATGAGAAATTCCTGGGCACATCAATGAACTCAAATAGTGGAACATGAACTAAAAACTAAAATGCCACGAAAAATGTAAAAACACGAAAAATAAAAAATAAAGATAATTCATTTAAAATGAAAACACACTTTAAGCTAATTTACAATGTTTCAAAAATAATCTGAAAATTTCATCGTCATCTTGACTCTAATAACAACTAAAAAGATTTTTATATAACCATGTAATTTTCAGGGAAGTGCGGATGTATATCATAATTTCTGATGTTTTGCACAATATAACACACATTTACGCTCACATATTTATACATAAATAGATTTTTAAATTGTTTTACACTATATTTTTATTTACAATGATATTGTATAATTTTTGTTTTACTATTTATTTCAGGTTTATTACGACATCATTTTAGATTCTGAATGGAGCGAAGAAATTACTGTTTTAATTACAATGATGTTTATTTTTATTTTTGTTAATAATCACCTAATATGTACCTTATTATTTCGAATTTCTTATGTCATAAAAATGTCTTTTCTAATTATAAATCTATTTAACAGCTGTCATCGAGTAACGAACTCGCTGACAGTTTTTTTTTTTTTACGGAACTCGATGATCGTGTAAATAAATTATAAAATTACAGATTTTTTTATTATTATTATTTATATTCTTATTGTATGATAATCGTAAAAAAAAAAAAACAATATTTTTCATACCAATACTTCATGTCACAGGTATTAATGTACATGTGCGACACAGCGCGAATAAAAGTAATGCACGTTCTTACCAAAAAAAAAAAAAAGACGTAACTAAAAATTTAATTTTTTTCATTAAATTGTATCCTTAATTAAAATCAAAACAGTTGCATTTTTAAGGTTTTTAAGAAAACACTTTTTAGCCTTTCTTTTATCATATATTTGCAATAAATCATAAAATGAACACAGAGAATAAAATATATAATTATTAGTAATTTAAAATTAGAAGAAAAAATAAATAGTTTATGGCGTTGTATGGAACAGAAAAGAAATAATTTATAGAGTTCGAAACTGGTTCCATTTGCAAATTATTCACTAACGGCTGTGTGATAATCAAAGTAACAATTTTTTTAGGACGGAACGAACTTAAATGGAAGAGTATCAAGCGCATATTTCACCAATTATAACATGTTTTGGAAATTCAATAGTTATTTTTAAAGTATTTATACATTTTCAATCCCGGGAAAAATGTGATAATTTCGATATTTTCCACCTACATCGGCAGTTTTATATTATGTTTCCGGCATATATAAAATGGCCAATTAACTTCTTTGTCCATTATGCATAATGTATTGATTGGTATTATTGAGTATCGAATGAAAATGACTTTTCGACCAATGTAATTATATTTTTTTTTTCACGACAATATAATATAATCGCAACGAAAAATATGGTGAATTCAGCAGAAAAATTATCATTTCTGAGAACTATAATCATAATAATATTACGTTTAATAATACAATTTCATACTCGTATACACACACTTGTTTAATTGTAATGGTGACATCCTCTTCGCTTTTTTATTCCACTTAATACTGTACAACTACCAAGAGACAATTATATATATATATATTTAGTTTTTAATTTTCAGTGAAAGTTATTTGGATCATAATTTATTATTATTCGAACGCACGCGCGTGCGTGTGTGTATGTATTTTTCTCGCCCGACATATTGTACGACAACAAATTTCGCTGATTACTATTTTTGTTATCATAATATACCAACTAACTGTGTAGTTGGTACGTCATGTATATTTATGTTCGCGAAACCGTTTGTGTGGAAACAAACAAAAGAGAAAACTGTATTATGACGTACACAGGTGTAAGGAAGAATAATTCGACTCAACGGGTCCGCAAAAAACGGTATTATGTTAATACGGTTGTTCAGAAACACATTTAACAATAATAATTATTATCGTGCACTTACGTGTAAGTATGTTGTTTAGGTTTTGCAGTTAATGAATTTAGCATTATTTTTTTTTCCTGTGAATGAAAGGTCTTGTCAGAGGGTAGTGACTAGAAAACGATCTAGTCTCAGACCTTCGGACTTTCGAATGATGATTTATTATTTATAATATGACACTTGGATGCTGCCGAGCTAACAAAAGTGTTTTGTAATTAAAGAGTAAAAGGAAAGGTTAAAACATTTTCATTGTTGATATGCCATTCAAACACCTTCACTGTTCCGGTTATACTAACCTATAACAAGTTATAATTCTGCTAGAAAATAATATGAACTGTATAATATCTCCCCGATGTCTAAATCAGAAAGATACAGAGATTATAAACTACGAGTCATAAAGACAGTAGATTTAGTCTCCATCATGGCGCGAAATGACACGATGGTAGTGTTAACCGGTGTCCATAACATAACCATAACGACAAAAACGAAACAATAATTTTTGTAAATTTTATTCATTTAGCGATAAATTTAAAACAATGATACTAAAAAAAATAAACAAATGAACAGTTTTTTTTAGTATTTTCCACCTATCTATAAGATAGGAGTGTTCATAAGATTTGATAAAATAAACAGAATTACTTCTATTAAATGTAGAAATTTAAAAATATTGAAAACTTTACGTCTGTTATCACACGACAGAGAGTGACTTTTAGTTTTACACAACCATACAACTAATAGAAACTCACTCAGTGGTTGCTTAATGAATGTAGGAACAAGCTTTCCTAGTATTTTACTACGAGGTGAAAATTATTATTTCGATTACCCCGAAATATCGAATTTAAATCAAACGATATTAGAAATAGGTTTTATTTTTTTTTACTAGTAGCCTCTCTCTTTGCGAATTCCTGTGTACGCCAATGTTAGAGTGTGAATATATACATACAAAATTCAATGAGAGATCCACGCGAAATAATCAAAAAAAGCGATGCTGTGGAACGTTATTATTTATCGTTTACACAATGTTTACTTAGTACGGTATACGCGTTGTACATTTAATGCATAACGTCCGTTAAAAATTAGAATTTTCTATTTTTCCCATATATATTGTAATCTGCAGTGTTTTTATAACGGTTTTTTTTTTATTTCCTCGGAAATCTAAACGATCAAATACCAACGACGCACGATGGAAGCGGTGACCAAATGCCGAATTCAAATTTAATTGATCCCGAAGAAATCGAGCGCTACTTGGTCGAAAATTTTATGTAATATTTGAGGAATTTGTAACTTAACTTTTGATAGTATAATATGAAAAAAAAAATGTTATTGATAACTTCGTTAATTGAGAAAGGCAAGATATTATAAAAAAGCCGGACATACTTCGCACGATGGGTGTACTTCGCACGACGGGTGGTATTCTCTTGACAGGCGTATTAAATTTTAAAGGAACGATAAATCATTTCTTCAGTAAAACGATTCTGAACGAAGGAAGTTAATAATATAAGAAAAAAAAAATTTTCAAAAAATGTCCAAAATTTTTTTTCACATTTTCAAAATTTTCTTGCGCCAAAATC